>JAECUM010014933.1:0-15495 GCA_016617855.1 Megalonaias nervosa | reverse complement strand
ATATATATATATAACAGTTTTTCGCTTGCTTTTGCTACGGTCACAAAGTGGTACCAGGCACTTTTTTGGGGGGGGGGGGGGGGGGATATAACGTGCGTTTTTTGAACTTCAGAACTCCGGGGTTATTACTCCAATTATTCATGAATATTTTACATCTTGCTGAAATGTAGTCAGTCAACCGCCCTGATTTGTTTCAAATAGAAAGATGCCTATTAGAAAGAAACAGCTATGCTAACCCGAGAGGTCAATTGCCGCAACCAGAACCTCCAGCGGCGAAAATCAAACTGTCCTTAAGCCAGACACCTTACTATCATTGCTCAGCAAAGACTAATCATGGCCTCCTGTCAAAAACACCTTAATACACACTGAGCCATCATGAGCCACGCTAGGCCTCATTGGTATGCGTCTTTTCAGAAACGCAATCAGCACTTGGTTGGAATTGGCAAGCCCAATTTAAATTCTTTGTTTTTTTCTCGCAGAGCATCAGTTTGCGTTACTTACTGAAGTGGACTCGGATATTAAGGGTTTTGATTTCCTGGAGGAGCCAAGTGAGAGGGCTTTTGACCCAGACTGTATAATAGACTGAAACAAAATGCGTTTATGTTATCGACATCAAAATCGAAACAACTAATTTGAATTTTGTCTTATAATGGGGACTGGGATTAGAAGAATCCTTTTAAAAAGGTAATATTTTCCCAAAAATTACTAATTTTCTTTGCTATATCGAGTGTTGGTTTCAAAATAAACAGTTTAAGATTGTATATTCTTATTAATTTGTTTGTGGAGGACTAATATGAAGCGAGCTAACTTTTGATAGATTCGTAATTGTATGTTGATTTACTTCCCCTTAGCAAGGGTGGCTCTATCCATTTGCCTTTCCTCGTCATCAGCAATATTATGCTTAAAGTAAAACGGTCAGCATTGGAAGCAATTCCAACATATGTCTCAAAACTCATTAGAAAACAATTAATAATAACAGAAAACCTGTTCATAATTCAATCAATCGAACACAGATTGTATATTTAGAACTATGACAAAAGACCAGCAAGCCAAGGAGAGAGAGAGAGAGAGAGAACGCACCGACCGGAGCCCTGCACCGTCTGAAATGAAACTTTCGCGCCCTAACCATTGAATCTCCTCCGCCTCCTTTTTTCCTCCTCCTCCTCTAAATTGCCCTGTAATAAACTATTTACATGCAGAGGGATACACCTGCAGGGATAAAAAAAGTATAGTTCTTACCTTGACCGCCTTCACCTGTTTCATTATTGTTTATATACGTAACCATTTTTATTACATGTGACTGGCATAATATAGTTGAAATTAATATGCAACTTAAAACAAAATGATTCACAGAATGATTGAAATATTATAACATACATACATAAAGAAAATTTTAACATGTTAGTTGCAAATATTACATTTATGAGAATGAATGTGACTGTTAGAAAATACGTGTGTATAATCAACCAGTTGTATATCCTTGACAACGATTTTAAATTAATGGCAATATCACCCACTCAGAAAGTAAATGGTAAATTTAACTTACATAATATTTGTGATCATGTGCTCTCATTACAATTAATAGCCGTTTGGTGTGTGTATAGTTTTAATTATTGTATTTAGAGCGATACCCATTGAAGATTTAACCAAAGAATCTGTTAAAATCCTTATTAACGTTCCTAGTTTGTTAATCAAAATACACACCTAAAGGAAATACATGAAAATATCGGTAGCAATTGCACGAAATCAATATGTATATCATTTTCAAAATCACGAGAGACATTTTAAAAAGAATATAGAGCAACAGATGTGAAAATTTGACAAGAAATGGTTACTGTAACAAGGTAATATTTGGTCATGCAAATCGACACTTTTGTATTAGCCAGACTCCCAATTTTTCCAGAATTTCAGGGCCAGGAATACTTCAAAAGCATTATACATACTCTGATATTCATTGCCCGAAACAAAACTAAATAATTATATAAATGTAAATAATAATCAGATTTCAAATGACATTATAAAAGAATTTTCATGTACACTAGCTCTTTCATTTGTGAATCATTATCCCTTGGTCAACAGTTGTCATTTTCATCATCTGACATGCGTTGTCCATTTCTTACTTTGTTCCTTGCATGTTTGTTACACTATTAGTAACCTGGGCTCGTTTCAACTGCGGTCATTAAAATCGATATTTGGAAAAATAATTACCTATTCCAAATATAAGAACATGAGCCCCTCATTTTCGTCCTAGATGAAATTTGTGTATTTTCAAAAGTGTATTCATTATAATATTAATATCTGATATATATATAATAAATATATATATATAATATATTTACACCTATCAAACTTTCTTCATGTACTCTAGTAACTCAGTCATGTCATGCTTGGACACGATATTCGTTAATATTGGGAATGACCCCTGACATGTACATTTTGTAATCTACATTTATCCCTATAACTGATATGTATGCCAACATTTTAAAGAATTTGTTTTGCTGGTTTTGACGGCACATTTATCAAATTATTGGTTTCATCATTCCAAGGAAATGGGAGCTGGGTGCCTTTCCCAAGGGCAGTTTGAAGCAGGCAACTCCGGCTGGTCTGGGTGCGAATGGAACCCGCGATCCTTGGATTAGAAGTTCGACGCTCTACCATATGATAATGTCTGTTTTGAGAAATAATTCGTACTGGATGTATAGAAAATGTTTGTTCGTTAAAAAATGCAAACGTGTGTACGTAGTTAACTACACTTCTGACATGCCACAATGATTGACTTATGCAATTTTTCAAATCTTTTTTAACAGTAAGAAAGAATGAGGGGAATGGCATAATGTGAGATGACTGAAGCAAAAGTATATAGATGACAAAGGAACATCCAATCAACTCTTCGTCTTCACTTTGATGATGATAATGAGAAGGAAGAGGATGACGATAACGATGATGAAGGTTCAGTCAAACAAAGAATTGAAGAGTACTTTCAGATTTATATCGGTCAATTTGTAACATCCAATTTTTCAATCTGTAACATCAAAAGAAAATAATTCAGATGACACATTGTATCTAACAGCGTCAGCACCCCCACACCCTTCCCAACACACACACACACACACACACACACACACACACACACACACACACACCCCGCTTGTTATATGCGTGGTGTCTGATCCACAAATAATATCAAACGTACATGCTTTGTCTTGTAATAACAGCTGATAGAAGCAATGAAATTATTTTCACATAATTGTTTCTCTGTTGATATACGGATTTTCAAGCCCATTACCGAATATCATTAATTAACACCTAAACCACCATATCACTTTCATGTGCTTTTTAGGACTTCTTTGACACATGGCAGTGTCTTCCGTCTTTTAATTATTGTGTACACTCGCTTATAAGGCGAGTCCGACTGCAAAATGTACAGACCCAGATCTGCTGTCGCATAAAACGCCGTCAGATCTGAGTCTGTGCAGTTTGATAGGATTAATCACTAGAACAAACACCATAGACCCTGATCTGCAGACGCAGTTTGCTACCGCAGACCACGATCTTTGTTGTTTGCAGTTTAATTCGACTTATAAACGAGAATATGCAGTGGCTGACAATGTTCTCCTGTAGATTATATGTCATATACATGATAAAATGACAATGATGCATTGTGGGGGACTGTCTTGCTTGGCAGGCGCTTGAATTTTTAACTCTCATTACTGAGAATAATTTTCATTCCTTAAAATCCTCTGCAAGACAAGAGTTGAAGATATTTGGACTCCGAATCGATTTTTAAAGATCATTACTATTGACTTTGCATCTGAGTTTCGAAATCCTTACAAAATTTCGTGTTGCATCTGGATTGTGTGCAGTACTTCGCCCCACCTTAAAACAATGCCTTTGAACATAGCCCATAAGTGCACGGTAAGCAATGAAGTGAAAGCTGTGCGCATCACACACTTGTGCACCATTTGGCCTGTCCTTGAGAAATCAAAGAACCGACTGGAAAACCCCATTTTTTCACTGTTCCTTTTTCGTTTTTTTCTCCGCCCTCATCTGTGTTTAGAGAGGTTAAGGTCGATACTATTATTTCAAGAACTTAATAAAATGCGAAGTGTATTGACAACATTACGGTATTCTTTGATTTAATTACAATGTGAAAGTCGATTTGGATATGCCGTGGGTCGATACAACTTTGAAAACATGGAAAATCTAATACACAAAAAATACTTCTTGAAAGTAAAGTCGGTCAATGTTATCGTAATTATGTTAAGATAAAGCGATCGTTTGCTTCTGCGTCTGGTCTATACCATTTTAATCATATCTCTACATTGTTACGACTCTATGGTTATAAACAAAGAAACATAAAGAAGTAAAACCAACAAGTTTTGTAAAACTTAACAAATAATTTAATTATCAAAGTTATAAATGAAAATGTGAGTGGAACTACAGTGCTATGAAGTGAATCCAAAATAATCCTGATAAAGTTCTATGAAAGACCAAAAGAATGAAAAGATTCGTACAAATTTCAAAACGGGAAGTGTACTGGTCCGCCAAGAATCTTGACGTTGTGAAGAAGTCCTTTGAATTATTCACAATAGTTTCAGAATAATATTATAGTCCAAATAATGAGCACTTTGTATTTCCGGTGAACAGTCCAAACAAATGTTTTCCTGTCGAATAATATCTAAGTACAAAATAAAACACGTCTGTAGGCTTACAACAGTAACTCAAGAAATGAAGACCGTTCTGATAACTTGTAATTGATTCTACCATTCTAAAATAATGTCAGTGAATTTAAAATAAATAACACAATATTAGAACAATTTTATTTACTCAGACTTACAATAATGAAATTGATACAGACGGATGTAGCGTCAGATACTTCTGGACCTGCGTACTTGGACTCCAGGACGTCCTTCCGAAACACCAGCCGTGCCGTATTTGTTTGAGAAGCGCAGATCGATTACAGTATCTTCGGTTATCAGAGAGGCAGTACTCCCATAAAGTACTGAAAAACAGGCTGTGAAGAGCTCCAAAGACATACATACATAGATGCATGCATGCATACATACATACATACATACATACATACATACATACATACAGGTACGCACGCACGCCTGCTTACCTACCTACCTACCTACCTACCTACCTACATACATACAAACAAACATACATACATACATAGATAGAGACAGACAGACAGACGGAGAGTGCAATTGGGAATGAAAACTATAATTTGTAGGCTAAACTCATGCACTGATTTGCTAAAATTTTGATATCGGGGAAATATTTGTTCTGTATTGTTTGTTTTTTGTATTCTTTTCCATCTATAAAGTTCCTGCACATTTCTATGAAACTATGCTTATTTTTCTTTTTAGTATTTGCTTTTTTTCCCACTGGTTAGTGTTAAGAATAATAATAATTATACAAAAGCAACCATGTGAGCTATCTAAGTGATGAAAACGTATGTACTTTCTTTGCTCATTAGAATTGATGTCTTTTATAACACAGATGATGAAAACAGGTGCGATAAATAGCATACGGTTCTGTCAAATATTTTTCTTTGTTTCGTGTTTGTATGTATGTATGTATGTATGTATGTATGCATGTATGTATGTATGCATGTATGTATGTGTGTATGTGTTCACCGCCTGTTTTGAAAAAGAATACTTTTAAGAATGAAAGGTAATATTCAGCTCGTAATTATTATTTATTACAAAAATTTATCATTTTTAATAATTTGCTTTTAAAATTGGGCATAATGCAAATGAATTCGTCTGAATTAAAGTGTGGCTCATTGTTAGCGGCGCTAAATTTCCTGATTATTTTGTGTCACTGATAGAAAATTAAACATTGTGTATGTTTTCGTTAAATATAGATCACTAATAGAAACTTATACGTTTTGTGTTTTTCTTAAATATATGTCACTGATAGAAAATTGTGTATGATTTCCTTAAATATATGTCAATAATAGATCAGTACACGTTATAACTTGCAACATATTTTCCTGGCATTATTTATTAGTACAACAAAAAAAGGAAACAACAACTATACCTAAATACACATATAAACATTCATATTTCCTGGCCCATAGTGAATCACCTATACAATTTTATATGAAAATGTATTAATTTGCTGTATACATAGTTTTTCACGCCTATAGCAAAAATAAAAACAAAAGTTTGCTTTTGTCATAATTCATTAGTAAATGACCCTTCAACCCCTAAAAATCACGTAAAAATTAAAGCATCCTTTTTACTGTTATTTCGAAAGATTGAAAGGGTAAAAAATGTTATATTATAGTCTTTGCTTACAGAATAAGGAATTAAAGAGCAAAGTACAAAGTGCATTAATAAATTTCTGGGTAGTTAATTCACTCTCAACACGAAGTTTAATATTTCAAATATGAAGAATATTTAGACATCTCGTCAGCTATTGACGCCCAAAGAGGCAAAACTGTTTTGTTACAAATCCGCTTCTTAATTACCCCGTGAAAATTAGAAGAAAAGAGCATATTATACATGAAAATTGTCAATATACATCATTTTCTGTCTGAAGTAGCAGCACAAATGTAATTAAATGAAACGAGGAGAAAGCGTAAAGAAAAATATCAGATGAAACGTGAATATTCGTAATTATCACATACAAAAATAATTTTCTGTGAAGATGTTTCAAAGACTTCCTCACAGTGTAATGTACTTCAATTATATAGTACTAAACTTTGCAAAAAATAGATGCAAATAGAAGCAAAAATTCCTGAAATTGTTAGAATTATTTTGTTGGTTTTTTTCTAAATGTAGGATAAAATTATGCCATTTTTCCCAACAATGAAAGATAATGGGTTGCATTACAACTGCAAAATCATTTGTATACTATTTCCTAAAAGCAGGTTTACAATTTCAGAGTGTGAATTAAATAACCTAACCTTAGCTTCGTCCCTGTTATTGGACTTATGTTGATGGTCCTTACACTATTCTTTCTGGTAATATGCATTTCTTTCATTAAGAAATATTGAATCCCAAAACTGTGGTAAGGCATAACTTAATTGAAACGGCGCATATGGTCCAGAATGTTGTAGATTTTAATCCATCAATCATTTGATTGACGAGTCCCACAGTGAAACAGGTGCGCGTTTACCGTTTCTATAAGAGTCGGCCTCTTGCACGCTAATTAGCTCCCCCGGTAATACTAATTGTCAGAAATTACAGATTGATAAGGACGGTTTCCGTGGACAATTATTAGTGTCTTCGAAATCTTAAGATTTATCACCTTCTTCGGGCATGAAACAGACTTTAAATTAGCTCCATCAGCAATTGAGTATCAGAAAAGGAGATTCATAAAATACTAGAACCATGCCGCTGTCATCTGATCCCATTAATTGCCCCCATATCGTGTGTATAACTGTCATACAGAGTAAAATATAAAAAAGCACATTCAACAATAAGAATACAGAATCGTGTCTGTCAAGATTTCATTGGATTTTGCAAGTCACAATAGCTAACAGTAGACTGCTCTCATTTTGATTAGGTTTTCTATTCTTTGGTACATTTGATGTTATTGAATTGAAAGGTACCTTAAATTAATTGGATTTAAGATGTATTCCAAATGTTCTCCATAAAACTATCGAGACGAAACAGAATACACAATACTGTATTGTCAGTGCAAAGGAAATTTTAATACCTTAAGCAAACATAATACCTGTTAATCTCGGCTATTCGTATCAAAGACAGAAAAACCCCACCGGCATATTCAAAAAACTAGTATGTTGTATTTATTCAAAATTTGAAAAAAATAACCATGCCCTTTTCCATAACTGTAAATCACATTTTTAATCTTCATGAACACAGTACGGATAGATAATGCAGTTAGAATTTACATATGGTTAATGTCTTTGATGAATTATATATGAGACGTCCTGTGGAGACAAGATAGGTAGTGTATATTTATTGACTAATGAAACAAATCAAATCAAGCTTGGTTTAATAGTGAATGTAATAAAAAGTTTAAGAATTATGCAGATCAATTATCAATTGTTTGAAAATTTTGAGAGAAATGTTATTACTGTTTGAAAAGAAATAGAGAGTTAAAACTAGGACAGAAACAAATGTTATTACTATTGGAAAAGAAAAATAGAGAATTTAAACGAAGGTGTAAAAGAAAGACAAAATCCCAAATACAAAAAGAAATTATCGCATGAGATATCTATTTTAATTAGTTTTAATCCAAAAAAAATATTAAATTTAATGAGGGAATAACAATAGTGACTTCAGCTGAGAACGCTTCGCTGCAGATGTTTTTCCACTCTTTTACGACTCATCATAACCAAGAGGAAACCTTTTCCAATGAGAAAATAAACGATTTTCGGTGAGATATGTATGAAAAGTATTTATTTTTGAAGAACTAGACATGTATATTATTTCATTCGATAGTAGTCATTTAACTAGATAACAGAGAGAGAGAGAGAGAGAGAGAGAGAGAGAGCATTTGTGCCTATAGTCAGGTCTGGTGACTCTTGTGATGCAAGAAGTTATAGGGGTATTACTGTACTAAGTTGCTTTTGAAAATTATATACCGTCTTTCAAATGGAAGAATGTTAAATTGAGCAAAGGAAATTACAAGCTATTGGATGCATAATCTGATTTCGAGAAAGGACTTGGTTTCTCATTATTCAATTAATTTAAATTTATATCAAGGTAAATGGTTTTATGCAGTGGTTTTATTTTATCTAGTTTTTAAATGCAATTGTTAAAGGTTACATATATGGTAAAATGTTAAATGATCTTCCTTCTAGTATGGTGAAATCAAACCATGATTTCAAAGCTGAGAACTCAACGTGAATATTGGGAACAGAGAGATGGTTTGGTATAAGGTGAAGTTTGGTCGCTGATATCTTTTTACATTATTTCTATTTCTGGGAAAGATATTGCAATCAATGGAATATATAGGTACAGAGTTAAGAGGAATCGTCTTTATTTTCGTCACTGTTTGCTAAATTAGTTCAGTATTGGTTTATAAATAGACATTTTAAATATTATATTTAGCACTGCATGTAAACAACGGTTGACTGAAAATGAATTGAATATTATCATTAGCTGGTTACACTTCAGAGAAACAATATATAGCTGAGTCAATGAGAATCCATTTCGTATGAAGAAGAAATTCCCCACGCAGACGAATGGATAGTATCTGACTTACATCAATCATCATCGGTTATTTTAGGAGAAGACGAAAAAGACTCTAAAGTGTGCTTTACACGGAAAGGAAATAATCGTAATGCTAGTATTATTTACATAATTGGAAGCTGATTTCAATAAAGTAAAGCTCTTCTCACCATCAGTCTCAATTCATGTTATATGGTGTTGTTTACAAACCTCATTTTTAAGAGATATCCAAGCAGTTAGGAACATTTGGCTTAATTAATTTTATGATCATCCCACTTATTTTCCAAATGCTTATTTTTTGCATCGATTGAAGCAGGTTTTGTCATTACACGTCACTTTCCTCGTTTTCGTCTGCTAAAGGTACAAAATACTATTAAAACATAACTCACCTTGAACAGTGTTCAACATGATTTCTTTTCAATCTCACCCTCCTGCCAGTTTGATTGGTGTACTGTATGCCATCAGTCGCGCAAACATGCAAAAGTGAGTTCACAGTTGGTAGAAGCTTGCTTTAAAGAACATTGTTTTTTTCTGGTTTGTTTGTTTTGTTTGTCTGTTTGGGGGAGGGTGGAATTGTTGTTTGTTTGTTTGTTTGATGGGGGTATAGTTATTTTGAGGGGGTTGTTCGTTTGTTTGTTTGTTTGTTTTTGGTTTTTCAAAATAAAACATATGGTCGCTTCGTCTCAACTAGCTGACCCAAGAATCGATATTCAAATCAAAGAAAAAATTATTTTGAAACCAGGTGGAAATGAATCTTCAGAAGGTGCCATTTATTCGTTCGCATTGAAAATGGAATTCTAACGCCGAAGCTAAAACAGACAAACAACCTGAAAGACAGACAAAAGAGAAAATAAGTGATTCATACTCTGAGAAGAAGAAAAGAAGCAAAACCAAACAAGGTCTCCTTCAAGAAGGAGAGGTGTTACCGCTAGTGCGAATACGAATTCAAGAAAAGCTCGCTCGATGATTGTTTCTTATTATACTTATTCTGCTTCTCCTCTGTTGATTATACGTGCTAAACCTGATTTAAGACCAGTGCTTTCCAATTTGAAAAATAAATAGCAACAATTTCTGAAGAAACTTCTTCTTCGTCAATATCTTTTCCTATTGGTCTATCTGCTTCTGATGCAGTCAAGAATGTGATTTCTCCTAAGAAACGAAAACACGGGTATCTTACAAAGTGTACTGAATCAGACCAAACAATAACTTGCATTATGTACTCCATTAAAAACACAAGAACCTAAAGCCATGTTGATGCAACATACCAACAATCAGTGGAGACGTATATCAAAATAAAACATAAGATGTGTTGCACAAGATCCACTTCTGTTGCTACCACGTGAAACAAAGATGTCACAAAGTTCACACCATCAACCAAACACAACTTCCAAAAGAGGAAACAAGCGATCACTCTTCATTTAGGTTACAATTAGGATGTCTTGTCAATACTTACCAAATCCAATGCCACATGCACTTTGAGAAATTTAAAAAATATCATGAAAAGTGAAGAAAATCAAAAGCAACAGAGGCGATGACAGAAATGGTGATATGAATAGAAGAAATGATGATATCCATTTTCCGCCGCCTCCACATACGAAGATAACTTTGTTGACACATTCACCAACATCCAGACAAGAAGAAATGAGAGCTTGGGTCAAAAATGTCGGCACCTTCTTCATCAGAAAATAGGAAAGAAGGGAAGACAGAAGTGAAAAAAGTCAAGAGAAAATTGACCAAAGAACTGATGACTTCTTCTACTCCTATTGTACCTTGTCCACGTCAACCATCGCAATCCAAATTTACCACATGAACAACCTAAGAGCAGTATTGAACAGTGGTGACTACTTAAAGAGCAGCAAACACATATATACACTTTAGCAGAATTTCTTAGCAAAACGTTTCCAGAAATATTTTCACCACTGAATTCCGCAACAAAGGTTGATGTCGTGGAACGTTTGCAAAGATGTTCGAAAGAACAGACGTTGAAATAGTTTAAACATCAACATATTCTCAAAATATATGAACGTCTTTCGACGTCTAATCAAAACAGTTCCAGATACGCGATCCTAGACAATTAAAACAGCTGGAAGCTATGGAGATAGGCGAAGAGGATGTTTTCTATCCAGTCACAGACATCAAGAGAAGAAGGCAAACAACAACAGAAAAAATACAGTCATGGTGTCAAGATGATCAGCACAATAATAATACGTTATCTCCTGTTCTGCTCATCACTTGGCTAAAAGAATCTCACAAATGACCAGAAAACATGGTCATTTTTGTTAAATCGATCATCCTTGTTAGGAACAAAGGAGTCAAGATGAGTTATGCCTAATCCTTCCTCTTCGTTGGTTTTGTTGATGTTCCAGTGAAAGAGGCTGAATAAAACATGATGACTTAGAACAAAAACGGTGATGACTCGTGCTTAACAAAAACAATTTGGACATGTTGTTTCACATTCACTCTCTAGATAGTTGAGTCTTCGTTAGTTAGTAAGTGTAGTATGTGAGTTTTGGTCACTCAGAACGATGTGTGTGTGTATATATGTATGTATCTATGTATCTGTATTTATGTGAATGCATGTATGTATGTATGTATGTATGTATGTATGTATGTATGTATGTATGTATATTTATATTTCTTTAAAATAACTCAAATTTGCACCATTTGTGAACACATTTCAATGTTTAAAATTTTGTGAACATTTTTCAGTCTTGCTTAAATTCTGCATAATCAGTATATTTTTGTGTGAAAAATCTGTATATTTGTACATTTTAATTTTTGTTTTATTTACAGCTTAAAGAAGAGAACATTTTACAGTTATTAAATTTGGGGAAAATTTGCCTTTAACCTCCTCTAAATCTGTGAGTTTTTTAGAAATTTTAGTATTACTTATAGTCTCGACCATAGCTTAGATTTTTATTTGAGATTTTTCCGATAAAGTCCGTATGATTTTATTGTTATTTTTAGTTAAAGCCCCAAAAGATTAAGGATTGTTTTCAGCCTCAGCTAAATGTCATGACAGTTTCGGAATTTAATTACTACTCGTAGTTACATCTATTCTTAATGATACTATGAGTTGGTTCCCTTGATTAAAGCTATTTATAACAGGGGTCAATATATGCAATTTGTGTGTGTGTGTGTGTGTGTGTGTGTGTGTGTTGGATTTTTAACGTAGCTTTAACAGTTTTTTAGTCATATCGCTACGATGTCTGCAGTGTGTCAGTTTATAGTAATGTCTAGCACTGGGGCATCATGCCGCAGACATGAAGCATGATGTCCCACAAAGTCACATTATCCTGACACCAGGCCGACCAGACCAGCCCTAACACTAAACTCTTAATGCCGAGCGCCAAGCGAGGCAGCTGTAAGTACCATTTTAATAAGACTTTGGTATGATTCTGCCGGGGATCGAACCCACGACCTCTCGCATCCGAGGCGGACGCTCTTACCACTAGGTCACCGGAGCGGTCCTATATGCAATTTACTGACAATTCTAATGATCATAGATATAATGTTTACATAAGAATCTTTGATACATACATAAAACCATAAAGCAGCAGGTCACTACACACAGCGTGTTGATGGCATTTTGTGGTGTGTTGGATAGTAGATGGCATGGTGTTGGTCACTACACTCGGCTTGTTGATAGTATAGTATTAGGTGTTGGTGACTACACGTTCCATGTTGATGGTGTAGTGTGGGGTAAAGTATAGTAGATGAAAGTGTGCAGGTCACTACACACTGATGATATAATGGGGGCCATTG
Source organism: Megalonaias nervosa (assembly GCA_016617855.1). Lineage (NCBI taxonomy): Eukaryota > Metazoa > Mollusca > Bivalvia > Unionida > Unionidae > Megalonaias > Megalonaias nervosa. Next base: position 2,572 of record JAECUM010014933.1, on the reverse strand, counting down.
GTGACTAAGCAACGGGTGCTGATGGTATATTAAAGGTAGTTGGATAGTAGATTACTGCATGTTGGTCACTCTAGACGGCATGTTGGATAGTGGACAACTAAATGATGGACAGTAGATTACTGGGTGATGATCAAGGGACCAAAGTAATATCAGCAACTGCTATCAATATAATTTGAAGCCAATGATTTCTCACATGCTTACAATGTAGCCTCAGTGTTACCTTCTAGATAGATGCCGTAGTGTCCCATTTGAAATCGCAATATCTAACAATGTGTCGATGTAACCGAGTTTTTAAATTGCCATTAGAGACCGTACTATATTCCATTGAGTTCACCAACGTTTATCGATGCAATGCTAAAGAATGTAACCTCATTGTTAAATTCCCGTTAGAGACCAAAGCATTCCATTTTGAGGTCAACAACTTCTATCTATGCAACAATGTACTCTTGACGGCATTGATGTAACCTTTATTGCCTCAGTGTTAAATTGCTGTTTGGGTCCGTAGTGACATATAATGTAAACCTACGGCGTAACGTTAATCCCCGTTATATTTCAAGTACAAAATATTAATACTTCTTTTGCCCGAAGGACGACAGCAAATCTGACGCCGACATCAAAAGCAGGTTTTGACATTATGTACTATTTCTATTTCTCGTTAGTTTGCTTTAAATTGGCGATCTCGCAAATTGCAAACGATTTGCATTTGACTAATAAAAATACTGATGAACAAGGTTAATTATCCGTCCATGGACGGGAATAACAAATTAAAAAAAAATTATAACAAGTGCAATGAGTGAGTTTAAAAGAAAGTTTGAACATAAAAATACCAAAAGGTGTTTTGAAAAATTGGGATTCAGCCGCGAGTTTCGAACTCGTGACCTCTTGTTTGGCAAGCATGACACACAGAAAGAAAGATAGAAAGACAAATGTGGATGTTTATATATAAGATTAATCAAAGTTAGTTAAATAAAACCTGTGGTTGATTGTTTAAACTCCATTTTTCAGCACATGATAGGCTATATATATTTGGTGGAGAAAAAACTCTAGGAACAAAAAGCCGTGAAGAACCACTGGCCAATCGGAAGCTACTGGCAAGCTTTTTCACGTTCCCACGTTGGCCGAGTCTGAGATTCGAATCCACGCGTATAACGAGATGAAATGTCAGCGATCTGTAAAGTCGATCACCTTAGACTACTCGGCCGCCCTAACTCTCATTGCGTAATTTGTTTAATGAGTATAATTTGTTTAGTGTAATTTGTTTAATGAGTGTAATTTGTTTAGTGTAATTGTTTAATGAGTGTTATTTGTTTAATGGGTGTAATTTGTTTAATATGTACGGCGACGCACGACATAAATATGCTATATATGTATGTTGTTAGTGAGAATTTTTATATTCAAAGATTTAGACAAAAACGTATATATGTATCTTTATTACAATATATCAACGACTACTATTCCTAATTAGATTTGTCTGATTCGTAGGGGGGAAAAATCAGCATACTCTCCGCTGTTATTATCAATATTAATGATAAGCATAGATAGTTCTTGTTTAAGAAAATTTTGATTGTTGCTGTTTACCACTAGGTGTACGTATTCAACTCCAGTTTGACACTATGTAACAGCTTTATACGTCAGTCGTAAGGCCTTTGTCTAATGTTACAGCTGCATTCACTCAACAACAACAAAAATAGGAAACTGAGATAATGGCACGGCATTATTTTGTTTCTCCCAATGAATAGTGGTATAATTATTTTAATGTTAATCAAGAGTCATGACAAGGAAGGCGAGGGTGGCGTTCAAGCCGCGACCTAAAACGTCGGGCAGACGATTTAGCTTTAAATAAGGTTTAACAGGGGTGTTCCCTGTTAATTGTTCGTCAAGCACTCGTGTCACGATGTCACCAAAGTGGTCAAGAGGTCACTGTGGCACAAGCATCTGTACAAAATCCAACCCATAATTAACTCGAGGGGTGGTTGATCAATGTGTTGAGAGCACGTGCTGCTGTCGATATAAAATGATTGGTGCCTGACTTAAAATCTGGTCTACCTTTGAAAAAAAGTGTAATAGGACCAATACAAAAATCAAGATAATATGAACATGGTATATGTTTGTAATTTAGGGAGGTAAGTAAAAGTACGAATCTAGATGGACATACAATTTTTAGACCACAATACCAGGGTTATCAAAAATTTAAAGAAGCCGTACTGGACAATCTGGATGGATTTTGGTGGCATGACCATCGTTTTTCATTGTAATGTGCCGTAAATTCCAGGCTCGTAATACTGTTTGAAAATCGGTTTTGAGAAGGAATGTAACTTTAAGTCCCAAAGTAACTAGCATGCTTGAAGACAAAGGCTTCATTCGTAGTTTATAAATAATCAGAACGTCAAATGCGAACATTGTTCTTTCGCCAAGTTGCGATGTTTGATGCAATCGGGCCATGGGGAGATTTTGCAAACAACATTACCCCGAACAGTAGTTTTAAACAGCGAGTACATAAATTCATAACACTCTGAGCTTGAGTGAGCTTGAGTTGAGTCAATCGTAGTATCAATGGCCTTTTCAGAGGTAG
>JAECUM010014931.1:0-25361 GCA_016617855.1 Megalonaias nervosa | reverse complement strand
TTTTTCTGTTGTTTCATCTTTATTTTCTGTTTTAGTTTTGCATTTGAGACTCCTTAGTTTAGATAAAATTAATTGCAATCTCATCATTAACGTGAGAAGGTTGATTGTCAAACTGTAAAATATAGAGTTTAGGCTGGGACATTTGTTTTATAAACATTATACAATAGTATCCACAAGCTGATGTTCCAACAGGCTGAATATGATTAGACGAATAATTTATTATTTTATATTTTTTTTGATATATTTTTTTACTACATCACTGGGAGGAATTCCAAATGAGTCAAAATAGTTGTTATTGTAAACTGCTACCCAGTGTGTGCCAGATCCGTCGTTAAAATCATGTATATTCATCACACACGAACCACCAGCTGGTGCATTGTCAAGTTCATCTTTGGAATAAACTCCGTGGAAATCTTTTATTTATTTATTTTAAGCTTATCAAGTATATCGAAGTTACTTAACGCGGGCGTGTTCTTGGTAATGTTAGTCCTCGACCTATTCCAAGCAGATTTGGCAACAAACTTCCCGCTACTCCCGCCAGCAATGGTCCTATAAATCCGCCTTTTTTGTTTTTCGCGATCGCGTCTTTTTTTCGTTGATGTGTTTCTTTTTGCTGTCTTTCGTCATGGCATTATATTAAAGTTTTAGACAAAAAAATTTCTTTATACCGTCTCCAGAGACAGCCTTTTTTGTTGCGCCAGATACTGCGCCGGATGCTGCTGCTAATCCTAATGTACCAAGTACTGTCAAAATTTTAGGTATTAACATTTTGGCTATTGTGGCTATTGTCGGACCAAGAAAACCGCCTCTCACCGCAATTATTTGCGACGCACTTAGATTTAAAAGAAACGGTTTGCCGCGATCGTATTTATTTATGTGTTTTAGTTAGCACTGATTTTGTTAAAATACCGCCCGTTGTCGATGAATTAATTTTTAGTGATACCGGCTTTCAGCTGTCGAATCAACACCTCGCTCGTTGCGCTTACTAACATCAAAATAAAATATCGGATAAAGTGTACGAAATTCATCCACTGATATTTGAGATCCATCTCCAACGTCCTGATATTTCTGCACTGCGTTCATAAGGTACATATACGGTCGAGTAACATTTTTATTAGCGTCATCCGCGAAATTGCACTCTATCGCTCGTTCCGGATACTGCTTGGAATTTATTCTAGCGTATATTCTCCTAACATCAGCGTTATCAATCATTGGGTTATTTTGTTGCTGGTTACCGCGTCGCTCTTGTTGCTGAAATACAATAAATAATTGCTGTGGTAATTGTTCGCTTGACGTTGTTGTGACGCGCCATGTGTAGTCGGTTAGTATTTGGAACTGCAGTCTGATATATTTAATGTTGCTGAAAATAAACTTTCTTCGTATACTTTTGAAGCATATCATTTAATTTTACTGTTTTTGTAAATGACAGTGTTATTCGTGGCGTCCACAAAGCAAGTTTCTTTATAATAAATTGTGCATCAGCGCCGCCAACCCAACGTAAACAATCATTTTGTTCTGCCCGATCTAAAATAAGTGCATGTTAAACTCCACGAAATACTTTATTACAATCGCGACAAAATCCAAATATTGTACTCAATAGCACCATCATTGTAATTTGATGTGATCCTGCTGCAAGTGCCTTTCTCCTAACATAACCATCATTGTGACGTTTATTTCTTATATTAATTGAGCTATTAATCAAATTTAACATTGCAACACCGTCCGCAGCTACTCCTTGTGGTGTTATACCAAGATTATTACAAGCAGCAATAAGGGAAACTATTGTAACGTCTGTGGCAGCATCTGCAGCAGGTGGGGCTATACCAACATTGACAGCATTAGCAATAAGAAAATTTCTTACAATTACAACATCTGCAGCTGCATCAGCCCCATGCGCTAATGCTACTCCTAAAATAAATTCACCTGTCACAGTTGTACCAGCTCCAGTATCTTTAAACCACATCATATTAGTTGCAGTCGCTCTAGAGTAATCGTCACTAAACGAAATAATACTTAGTATTGTACTTGCAACTTGTAGGTGATTTGAAATAGCTTCCACTGTTTGATTAGCTAGCTGATACCTGGCACTTTTAAATAAACTTCAACCGTTGTTTATGAGAGCTATTTCTGCTCCAGCTGAAATTTCAGCAGGTGGATTAGCTACTGTTATTATACGACCACGAACTTCCAGCATTGCTTTATGATGCAAAAGAAATACATCCTCATCGCGTGTATTAAATGTTCGAACGCCAACTTTATTAGGCTCATTAGAATTTTCGTCGAGATATTCAACATACTCAAATTCTGTTACTGTATCATCTATGTCGTAGGTCTCCGCTAAGTTCAGGTAATTTTTAACAGACATTTTATATTTATTAGATTATATAAAATTTGGTGCTGTTGCATTAGATATTAATTTTTGTATAATCTTCTCTCCTCTTGGCGATAAAAGTTTTTTTTTTGTTGTCTTTATCATTGAGCGTTTAGTTTCTTCCGTCGGTGAGATTTCTGATATAACTTGTTTTATTTCTGGCCTGTTGCCTTTTATTTTATCAGCTATTGTTTGTTCCACCGCAGTTCCAGCGGCAGATGCAGCTCCGGTCGCAAAGACTTTTGATGCATCCAGTGCAATTGACGCAGCTTTATGCGCAACCCCAGGAGCACTTTCAATAATTTTAGTAAATATATTTCCTAAAAATCCTCCAACTATTTTTCTTCTGTAAACTTTTTTCTTTGTTTCGTGTTATACAACGATTTTGTATAAAACTCAGTTGCGCTCGTAGGTGTAGGTAATAAGGATCAACTTCATTATTAAGATCTAGTTATCGTCCAGACTGATCTGTCAATTGCATATTTATTTCTGTTATTTGATCTTCAATATTTAGCGGATAATAAATAACCTGCCGTGGATTAATTTGCATAAGTGAACCCGGCGGAACGTCCGGCGAAAAACTGTATATTGTTTGTCCTTTACTGCCTTTAGCTGAGTAAGATCCAGTTGCAATAGAGCAATTTATTAATATTGTGTTTACGTCAGTTATATTTACTGGCAGATCACCGTCATATGTTACAGTTTGTTCTGTATTTGATCCGTATCGTCGTAGATAAATCGATCATCATAGTATTCTTTAATGTTATTCTAGCGCGTAATGTGTTATAATTTGGTGTCAGCTCAAAGTTGTCAAGGTCCACCGTGTTGTGTTTTGCAATAACCTCTTTTATTGTTTTATTTAGATCAGTGATATTATGAGTGCCTTGTGGAATTGTAAATCTTATCCACGACGACAATTTCGGTTGAGATGTAAATTCATCATTAACATTTGTTTTTACGGTAGCCATGGAATGCCACGCCGTGCAGGAAATTAGTCCAATTTCATATTGTTTCTCAGGATCCAGTTGTATTGGCGGAATATAATTCACTGAAAAATTTGCGCTATCTTTTGCAGCGGTGCTAGAGTCGAGTAATAATGTTGTTGACAACTTTATTTATTAGATCGTATAATTATATCACCCGCGATTATATCGTGGTGTAAAATCTCGTATTCGTCCGATGTTAGTAATTCTTTCGATCTTAGATGATCAAGTATATCAACTACTTCATTATCAATTTCTTCACCAACATTTCCACCTTCTTTCGATGATATCAACATCATTAATCTGCCGATCATATCAACTGTTGATGTAATTACTCTTACTCCAGTTCCAAATTTGTTTCCATTGCTGCGAGTTTTATTGCAATAACCAAACCAATTTTTAAAGCTATGTTCTTTATTTTTTTATCTTTAAATGTTGTTTCTACAGCTCTAAAAACAAAAGCAACAATGCCATTTCTGTAGAGGCCCTCATGTCTATAAAGATCTTCAATTTCTGTAGCTCTTTTCATATTATTGTAAACTTGACTACCATCGCTCATAATATAGTTTAGTTCTTTAATTAGTTCGTCGTATCTGTCTTCTTCCCAATTTTTAATATTATCAACGTTAATATCTTATTTCCTTAAAAAATTGTCGTATTCCTGATATGTCATTATTTTAAATTCCACTCGCTCTAGAAGAACTTTTCTTTCTCGCTCAATATCTGATACAACCGCTCGTTGACCAATGTCCCCTGTTGCAGTTGGCTCAAATTTTGTTTTACTTGCCGTAACTGGCTCTTGTTGACTCTCCGTCACAGTTGACTTTAATTTTTCTCTAATTTCATCTGGATTATCAATTAACCGAGCTAGTTCAGTTTGTCTGGCAGTAGGGTCATCTATATGCGCCACAAGTGGCATGGCCAGTATTCGGTTTTCATCGATTTCTTTTGCTTTGGTGCTCAGAACATTAGAGTGATGAGTGTACCTGTTTTGATTTATTTGATTAATGGCTTTAATGTAAAGATTGGCGATAATACTGTGTCGGAATGTTTAATACTTTCGTGGTAATTTTCATTCCATGGCACTACTTCGATGATATATTTCTTACTTTTTTCCTCTATTTCCGTTAACTTTTAATGTTTTCATCAGCGTTGTATTCTTTCTTTAAAATATCGCGTATTCTTGAATCTTTGAAATTGTGTTCTTCGTTGAACGACTTATACTCGTAATGTTTTATTTTGTTGTTTATACTTTTTCGAGCATCTTTGAATCTTTCTCTGTCTTGAACATCTAATCCACACATTTTTCTAAAAGCTTCTCTCTCAGCTTCTTGTTCCTCACGCATCTCCCTTAAAGATTTATCAATTTTACTTTCCGTTTTCCGTTGTTGTTCTTTTATATCCTTCATCATCTCCATCATCTCATTCAACCTTACTCCCGTAGGCCCGAGTGCCACTATCTGCGATAATCTTCGTTCAAGCTCTAACGGATTACGAATCAACCGATCTATCTCAGTTTCTTTTCTGTCAGGATTAACCATATATTCTGTAAGTGCCTCAGCCAACCTTCTTCTTTTTTCTTAATCAGATCTTGCAATAGCGGTTTCTTGTTGTTTTTTAATTAATCCAAGTAAACCTTTATCCTGCGATATTTTAAAGTTCTTCTTCCGATAGCGGTAAGGTTTCAGGTTGTTTTCCAAGTAAAGCCTCAGTAACTGGTTTTAAAATTCTAGTGGTTCCTCAGCGGCAACTACTCGTCCACGTCATGTTTCTTGAATTTTTTTCCTAAATTTTGCATGAGATTGAGCAATTGTTTTTAGATTTTCTATATATTTTCTGTACTTTGCTCGTTTATCCATATTATTCAATAACGGTTTGATAAAACGTTTCTCTAGATAATTTTTAATACAGCAGCGGAACATTTTTTGGATCACGTGCAAATTTATCGAATAAAAAGAAATTATATTTATCTTTTGTTGCCTTATGATACAGTTCAATAAATTTATCTTTTGTTACGTCGCCACATTGCTCGTTTGCAATATTTCTGACGTCAACGTTGTCGAGTCCGGGAAATAATATAAAGCAGCCAGTATTTCGTCTAATAAAGTTATCGACGTTGTAAAATCCCTGAGCGAGATAGACAGAGTCACATTTTTTATTACGTGACAGTGAAAAGTAAGATCTTATTTTATTCATCTCTTCATTATTAAGTGGACTATCATCAAAAACAACTATCTTATGCTCATCTGAGTCAAGTTGATTAACTGGAATAAGTTCCTCTGGTGGTCTAATAATAGAAAAATCTTCACCAGTCTCAAGATCATCACGAAGCTTGGTATTATATTCGTTTAATAATTTGTATTTATCCTGCTGTGGATTAATTGTGTAAATATAAACTCTGTCGTAGTTAAAATTATCTCCCAGCAGTAAATTCATCAGCAAATTTGTTGTCCTCGATCCATTTCTCCCAACAACAAGATAATGACAATCTGGCAGATCATAGTTGTGTTTACGTTGCACCAGCCGTTCTGTGTCAAAATTTAATATCGACGATGGCTTTGCCATTGTTATAAACTAAGTGTTTATAAAACTGTCAGATATAAACAAATAATGAGTTATTTTACAAAATTTGGGACAACATTAGGAGATTCGTCGGCTGTAGGTACAATAATAACAAATAGCAACATTGATTTATCAGGCTACTTGAAAAAAACTGGCGATAAAATGACAGGTTATTTGTTGATGTCCAATCAACGGGTACTAGGTTTAGAAACAAATTATCCGCCAATAAATGTTGTTAATACACAAGCTGTTAGTTATGCACAACTAAAATATGTTGACGATAATAAACTATCATTGACAGGAGAAACTTTAAGCCATGACTTGGATATGTCAGGGAAAAAAATTATAAATTTAAAAACAGCGTATCCACCAAGAAACTTTAATCAAACCCAAGCGGTAAGCTATTTACGGTTGAAGTATGTGGATGATAACAAGCTTGATAAAACTGGTGGAACGGTTACAGGTAATATTAATATAAAAAAGTATTGGGTTGGAAACTGCGTATCCACCAGCAAATGTTGATAATACACGAGCGGTGAGTTATGTGCAACTGAAAGCCGTTGACGATAACAAACTTAATAAAGCTGGCGACATAATGACAGGTAACCTTGTAATGAGCAATAACTCAAAACTAACTGGATTACCGACAACCTCACCACCAGCTAATGATACTGATGCTGTTAGTTATGCTCAGTTAAAAAAAGAACTCACCCCGTATTTTAAACGATCTGGTGGACCAATGTCAGGTAACATAAATATGAGAAACAATAAAATAACAACGACATATGTTCCAGTTAACCTTGCTGATCTGACAAATAAAGCGTACGTTGACAATCTGTCTAGTGGTATAAAACGAACCAGAAACAATGTTGGATATATTCCATCACTTTTTAAGGCAACTGATAACCGAGTTGGGTTTGAGGTAAGCGCATCATCATATTATCCTGAAAATTATCCTCATCACGCTTTCTCTGATAGACACGAATGGATTACTAACGAAGAAGTTGAAATCTTTTGGATTAAAATTAAATGTCCCATTGCAGTTGCTATTTAGCAATTTCATTTTCGCGGTCGATTAAACTCTAGTGTTGGTCGAATTTATAATTGGCGATTGGAAGGATCAAATGATGATATCGACTGGGTAATATTATACAATACAACAGACACACATATATTTCAACAACACAATATTTTACGATTCCAACAGAAAAGACTGTCAACAGGTACTTGTATTTTCGAGTTTATGTTGTCGCTTCTGAACATCCGTTCCAGGATTGACAGCATTTCATATATACACACTCGATGATCAAATTTAATCTAACGTTGTAAAATAATGTTTGAACCAGCAATTATAACCGTTGCAAGAGAAATTTATGATAATATTTTTAACCCCCAAAAAGATGTTTGAAAGAAATCACTAGCGGCACGTGTGATAAATACTACGAAAAAGTTTACAATTACAATGATAAATTCTCCCTTATCAAATGAAGAAATTTTTTTTTATTCTTGTTATGCATATGCGAGGACCACAACTAATAAAAGCAATAGAAAACTTTGATATTATAAGCAGATACTGTCATCCTGATGATTGTCTAGAAGAACAAAAACAAGTTGAAATCCTGTTTAAAAATATATTGCTTGAGCTTGATTTCAAAAATATAGATTTGATAATACGATCAGGCCTATTAACACGAATAACACAGGAGGAAAAAATAAACGATAACTATAATCGTCTCAACAAACTAGCGGAATCTAGGATAATAAGAATTAAAAAGAAACAATGAATTATACAATAGTTTTTTTTTAAAACGATAAATGTTTAAGTATTTATGTACTACCACGACAAGGAAACCTAGTTAAAATCGTTACCATGACAGCCGATTCGGAGTCAATTATAAAAGCATTACTCGAACGCACTTCTACCAATGATGCTTAAAAAAAGACCCAAAATTTGATCCGATTATTGTTGACAGATCACTAAAGATAATCAAAATTTTTGATGATGAAATTAGTTATCTCAACGATTATGAGCGAGAAAAGTTTTATAAAGACGTTGATCAAACAATATTTGAAGCAAAGTTTAATTCTTATTACGTGATAAGTGATGAAGGCGATGTTCCACTTCCATCGCTCCAACGCTATAGACAATTGTCAGTACGAAATTATTACAATGAAGTCGAGATAATATTTACAAAACAGTACGAAAAATTATGGCTCAGAGTAAATGCTTTTACTCGTATTACCTTTCTTGGACGAAAATCACTCCAAAAATTAATGCTGATAAATTTCGTAGTCGCATAAGCAATTATCGGACAATATCTTGTCCTTAAAAATTTTACGTTGGATCAAATAAGCTTGGTACTCGGATTTGTTGATGATAAAGAAAAAGAATACGGTAATTTGGTGAACTAAATTGATTTTTATGAACGTGAAGTAGACAACACGTTTGATTCCTACAGTTGGTTAAAGAAAAATGAGGTACTGACAGATGAACGATATAAGAATACTTCGTCAGATGTTTATGACAAGTATGGAGATTTTATAGCTGATCCTAACAATAATAAGTTTCGTGAATTTCTTGATTCAATTGTTGGTGCTACAGTTTTTGATATTGTATAAAAACTGTAAACAAATGTTGTATAATGAAAACAACAGATCGTTGATTTCAATCATATTTCAGGGGAAATTCCAAAACAAGATGTTGACGCACTAATACAATTTTACAGATATTATCATAAAAAACTTTGGTGTGTAAAACAATGTTATAAGTATTACAGTAGAATACTTTGAGTAATATCATATTTACCAGTGCTGATGACTGGCTCTGGTATAATTTCGAGTGGCGCATGATGAAACCCGTTTTTATTAATAATATCTGGTGTTGGTGTTTCTCTTGCAACAGCGTGTAAAAAAAAATTGAGCCTCGACTTGAGACCAAAAAAAAAAATGCTTGTAAAACAGCAAGTATCATTTATAAAAAATTATTTGCGAGGCGTAAAATATGATATGGACGATTTAATACGTGCGTATCGTATTATTGACAGGATGTTAACATATATGCTACCAATAAGAGTTAGTACGTATGAAAAAGATTATCATAAAACATGGCTGTAATAGTAGTAATAGAAAATGAGTGTTCCTATCTCAGAGACCCCCTACCCCGACAAAACATATTTTGTCCGAAATATGCTAGAAAAGCCTTATCATATGAAAGTCATTATTTTGAGCTAGAAAAAGCTGCTGACAAAATGTCAACATAGAAGGTTTTTAGAGGGGTAGGGAGTCTCTGAGATAGGAATCTCATTTTATGTCCAATTATTTTCTTTTCTGTTTGACGTAGCAAAGAACCGTGAAAGGTGTCATCTTACGTGTAATCTGCATATTTTTCATACGCCACATGCGTTTGACATGAAAACTGTTTCACAAAAAATGCATTCTCCGTACTGGTTATGAAAAAAGCTAATTTCAGTAGTCACACAGAGTACGATGCGACCGGTCCATCTTTGTGGAGGTAACTGACACAAAGAAGGATACTAATTTTTCTTCTAACAAGATTACAATTGAACTTTTGAACTTGGAAATTAGAGCTTGAAAGCTTTTGGGCGGGTCAACAAAATTGAATTACAATTCCTTAGAGTGTACATGACGGTTTCAAGGTGATGCGTGGGAAAAGGGGAATACAACACCTTTTGAAGAATTACTATTGCTCACGATAATTGTATTTATATCTTATATTTGTTACAACTCTATGGTCTTAAACTATGTAACAGAAAGAACAAAAGCAACAAGTTTTTAAAATTAACAAATAGTTTATTTCTCTCAGTTACAAAGTGAAAAATTAAAACGAACCTACAGTATTGTGAATTAAGTCCCATATCATCCTAAAAGTTTCATAACAAACCCAGAAGTATATACTATTCAGGATTAATTCCAATAGTCTTGCATGTGCTGATGTACTAATAGTCTTGAATGAGTTGATGTACCAATATTATTGATGTACCACTATGATAAAGTCCAGAAGAGAAATTTTGTAAAATATGTGGCGTGTAATCTGAATACAGAAAAAATATCGCCAACAAAGGTGTCCTCCCTCTCCGGATGGCTAGTGGTTCAGTTCCAATATACTGCCCTCAGGTGCAAAAGGCTTTATATACTATATTTAAACAATTTAAAACAAAAATTACTTACTTAGAAATTACACAAATATAATATTTGACACATATAGTTTAGGAAATTATTACATTTTTAAGACAGTAAACAAAAAAAAAAGGACAAAAAACCCAAAAACAAAAACAAAACAATGAAGCAAAGATTCTTTTTCAAAACAATACTAGATAATAAATTTAAAAAAACAATTAAAGTTTTTGATATAAAAATTAAACCATAGCAGTAAACATTTAGAACATTGAAAATAAAAAATTTGAAATTTAAAAAAAAAAAACATTTTTTTTTTAAATTCAAGAAATGCATGAAAGTACAAGCAAACATTTATACAAAATTAAATATAAAACAAATTTAAACATTTTCAAAAACATAACAGCATTGACATTTTATAATTTAAATAAAAGATATTGATGAAATATACATTAAAATCATCTAACTTAAATCAAAACGGTGAAAATATATATTGCAATCTGTTTTCATATGTAAATAATTATTGGTTAAATATATATTTAATAATTGCTATTTGATTCATTCGATGACCAGGACTTTAATACTTGAGTCACAGATTCCCCCCTCCCCCAAAATACAGAAATAAAAATGTAACGCTCCAATATTACCTGTACAAACATTATAATCCGCGTCCTGGCAAGCCGACCGACATGCTTTGCTTTTGTGTGATTTTTTAAATTAATGGAAGGCTTGACATTAGATCCTGACCCCACAGCCACTGGCCTTAATGAGACAAGGACTCGCGAGAACCTCTTCTCTCCTTGAACAAATCTGAACATGAGAAAATTTGCATTGTGCCCCCGAGTAACGGAACCATAGGACTAAAGAGCCGAACAGAAACAGCTCAGATTTCACGGTAAGATCCACGCCAGGTCCAAAATTGACTGAAGCATTGTTAATATCCTTTGTCAGGTTATCGTCAATTTAATCAGTTAAACTCAAATGTGGACAATATTTAAGTAAATGTATATGATCTTTTAAAAATTTTCCCAACCTGTAAACTTATAATTATTGTAATTAAAAAGGGTCATGTAGTTAATAATGTGTTAATGGGAGGGATTTGTTTATGGGAGGGGTTTGCTTATGAGAGGGGTTTGTTTATTTTCTCAGGGTAATTGGTTATAAAATTGCTCAAACCAAATATTATTTCGTTGATCATGTTGTGCCCCTTCAAATCTTGGGAATTATGTATAAATATCTGAATATGCCCAGTTAAGTCATACAAGACACTAGAGAGTTAGGATGGACTGGTACTCGGCCGGCCACCCAGACCAGGCAGGGTTTTGCACTACCCGGAAGTACCCGGCCCGGCTAGGTTTTAAGCTAAAAGTTTGACCTTACCGAGTCGGGTCCCTCCCCTGCAAAAAACAAAAATACAATTTAAAAAGAAAAACCCTTTGTTTTATGTTGTCAAAAATCTGGGTGACACAAGGGCGGGGAACCGCCAGACACAATGAGGTGGAGAATCCAGACCCAGTAAAACCCCACCCGACCCCGTTTCCAGCTGGGTATCCAGATCCGGTACCCAGTAATATTTTCCAACCATCCATTCCTGCTAGAAGTGAATGCATATTACTATGAGATGAATTTAAATTTCCACAAGGCAGATATAATCTCCTCTTATTTAACACAAACGTATATCTTCAAATACTGCATATCTTCATCTGTACCCATACAATTAAAACACATTCATCAAAATATGAACATATTTCATGAAAATAAGGACCTCAAGAGATAGCATATACATTAATAGCAAAACTAACTAAGTTTAGCAGCATGGACAATCAAAATTATCACTGTTTAAACTGGAATGGTCACAATGATTTTTAATCCAACAAGCATATGCAACCATATGTTTTTTTTACATGTGTATATGTATGTATGTATGTATGTATGTATGTATGTATGTATGTATGTATGTATGCATGTTTGTACGTACGTATGTATGTATGTATGTATGTATGTATGTATGTATGTATGTATGTATGTATGTATGTATGTATCATTGCCTGTATGTATATGGCATATATATAGCATTATGTGCATCAATCTATGGAACTATTTGTCTTTCTTTTAGAATTGGTGATAAAATATGCTTTGGGGAGTGGGGGCCATGATCCAGAAACACTTATTATCTTCTACTACTGATCAGATTATTTATTATTGTTTAGATAAACTTTATTTATTTTTAAAGTTTAAAGAAAGTTTAAAGTACCTCTTCACCTACTGTCAAAGAATCAACTGTAGATATAAGAAATATTTCATTGTCACAATGATACAAATAAAATTTTATTTTTCCACTTTTCGATGGCACTCAAATAATTCTTTTATTGCAGATTTACCAAGCGGATACTTACTGCCTTTGACTACAACCTTTGACCGATCTAGATCAATATTAAGTTTAGTATATTTTTGTTGACTGATTGGATAAAGAAAGTTTTCGTATCTCAACATTAGCTTGTCACTCAACTGTTCAATATAATTAAAATATTTACTGTTGTCTGATTTGATCAGCGAAAGTTTTAGTTTATCAAATTTACTAACACATATACCTGAAATTTCATCATTAATTTCCACTGTTAGTGGTTGACCGTCGATTGTCAATTTTTTAATTCGACTGCTGCTTCCATCTGCTACTGTTAAATTTTTGAACATTATTTTTAGTGTTTAGACAAAATTAATTAAAGATGATATCAAGTATGTCATAACTTCCGTATGTTATATAATGTCCAAGTGCAAATGTATTAATTCCATCTTCACAATATCTTTTATCAAATTACTTAGTCCACGTTTTATAATAACATCAGTTTCAAGTTTGTGATAATTTGTTCTAATAATATTTGTTCTAATATAACTAACATTACCGTCAAGCGCATATTTAAAATCATCAATTTCATGCACTTTTGTTATGTCCTCGCGGGATACCTTTTGCTTTTTTGTTAGTTTGTTGTCGTCGAGAAGCACGGCGTACATTTTACTGCGGAGTCCAACAAATTCTTTTACTGTAGTAAACATAAACTCGTCTTTCATTTTTCCAATAACCTTTTTGTTTGTATCATCGTGAAGCCCACTATCGCGTGGATAATCCGATAACTCAAATAAACTTTTTATTGTTGTAGATATCCTTTTAAGCATCCTCACATTTTATCTCAAATACTAGCAAATCAGTGTCAGTAAACAATAACTCTGAGTTTGGCCACTGCTTTTTAACAAAATTATAGTGAAAATAATACATCAGCCACTTTGACAGATCAAGTACAGCTGCTCCAACGTAAATTGGTTTGCTTAACTTCAAGTTCGTTTTTCGTCGCTGTACCGCAACAAGATTTTCATTAAATATTTTCATACTAACAAAATTATGATCACTTACAAGTTTATTTCTACGGTTGATATCATTAACTATTTCGATATTGACACGCTTTCTGATATTTTCCATTGTCTTGCCAAAGACGAAATTACTCATCAACTTGAAGAAGTTTTTCTCAAAGTCAGTATTAGCAATAGCGCGACGTTTAGTATATAAATTAATATAATTTGCCATCCACTTTGATTGATTAAACTTTAACACGCGATGAACTTTTCTTAAAACAATCCCAGCATCTACTGCTTGTTGTAGATTTTTATAGTGTAGCACGTAATTTCGTTTGTTTAGCAAATTTGGAACAAGCTTACTAACCATCGAGCTTGTAGCATTTGTTATTTCTCGTTGTTTAGGCAATAACAAACTATAGTCTATTATCATTGATTCTGCACAAAATGGGTAATCGTTATGTAGATCATGCAACGAATTAGGATAATCAAGATCAACTTCAACAAAATAACTAACATTTTCAGGTAAATCTTTTTCGGTTTCTTTAAGAAATTGATCGGGTGTTATCCAATTAAATCCACTATACGGCATTGACTCTGACATAGCATACCATATAAATTATTTTAAATAAATAAATAATATAACCAGACGGAAGATTTTTTTCATAGTTTTTCAAATACTTGTTATTGGCGAGTGCATATTTTTTTTGTTATAACGCTAATACCGCCGCGTATACCACGTTCGATAAAATTAAACATGTCAACATCAGTTAGCAGTTCCAACTCGATTTTGCTTGTTTTTAGCAAAGCGTCCCACGATAGACCAGGCGCAGAATAATACCAGCTCGGATCTAGTCCATAATTGTCATAACTAACTCGACGAAAACTTTCAAAAACGACTGCTTGTAATAGCACGTCAGTTTTCAAGTATAAATCATGATAATCGCCAAATGTTTTACAGTCGAATTTACTCCATATTTCTTTTGCATAATTATATTCGTAACCTGTTATATTCTCATTTTTTTACTTGCGAATAAAATTTATCTTTGTCAGGTAGCTACGTTTCGTCAAATCTGCTCCAATCGTCAAGATACTAGTATGGATAAATACCCTTTTTTTTAGTAGATTAAATTTATCGCCGTAACAGTTTTTTAAAATTATTAAAACTACTAAAACCTTTATCAAGCTCATCCATACATTTTATTACGTTGTTAAGTTTTAGTCGAGCTTTAATATCAGCGTCACCAAGTGCTTCTACGATAATGAGCTTGTCATCGCCCCTGAAATTATGCAAAACAACTGGAATGAAATCTGGTGCATGAAATTTTAGATTACATTTGTCATGTGCCGCTCCGCGATATTGTCCAGTTAAATGATAATGATCATGCACTCGATCTTCTCCGAGCGGTTGCTCACAAATATGATAATTAACCGCCTCATCAAAACCAATTTTCTGCTTGAGCGTCAACATTGCCATTGTACCTGTTTTTGATAGTTGATTTAAAATTTTATTAACATCATCTATCAGATTTATTAATAACCAAACCGCTGGACTTCCATAGTCACTATTTTTAGTACGATATAATTTTATTGGAAATGAAAAACGATCATGAACACAACAAACTACTTTATAAGCAACTCCGCATGGAACATGCTGTTGTATTTTTCTTGTACTTGATTGACTTGGATTATTTTCTGCGCCTGATACTGGAACAAGTAAACACTCAAAATCATCGTAAATAACAAACGGAATATTTAGCTTTACGAATATCGTTTTTAAATTTTAATACTTTTTCTTTTTCGCTCGGTATTGTTATTCGATGCACATTAACACAGTCTTTTAGATGCTCTTGTAATCTTCTATCAGATTGATCTGGTTTATTTTTATCTTCAGAGTCCTTGCACGCAACGATAACATAAGTATATTTTATTTATATTTTTATTTTATTGTCGACCAACTAGCCCGTTAAAGTTTGTTTTTTTTTATCCAAACATAATGATTTTTGTAAAACAATAAATTTATTGTTGACTGATTAGCATTTGCTGAAATATATCTCGGATAAACATTTTCATTTTCGTCGAGCCCAAATACATTAACAGAAATATTATTTTGTTTCTCAAATTTTGGTATTTGATTTTCTGCTACTGGAAAATTTATTCCGCAAAAATCTAACTCGTGTGTGTATTGTAAGTATTTTTCAACACGATCGGCGTTTTTATTTGGCGGATGTAGCGCAGAATGAATCGACCACTGAAAACACTTGTTATCGTAGTTTTTTTATATTAATACAGCACTTTTTTTTTAATCTTTGGCGGAAGATCGACATAAGAATTACTACGTAGTACGTTATATTTCATTGTGTGAAATAAAACTTCAGTTAACATCTCAAACTTCCAAGCATATCCTGATGCAGTAAATTCTTCCATCTTTTTATGTATTTCTTGATGTATTTCATCAGCGACTAAGGAAAGATTTGTTCCAGTTAAAATTCTGCAAGATTTAGTTGTTAAATATGGTTCAGCAATTTCTTCATCTGTTGAGTTTTCTGAAATATGCAGTTTGAAGAGAATAACATGATACTGTACTATCAACTTAATACTTTTATGTAAATTAAGTTCATGTGTTACTGTTGTTTGAAGTAAATGAAACAAATTTGTTGCGTTAAAATTTGCTAGAACATTATGATTGTCGAATTTATAACTACTCTCGTAACCAAAACATGCACTATCAATTTTTTTCTGGTTGGCCAATAAGACTCTTTTTGGCAATATCTCGCAACTTTAGCTTTATATTTATTATGTTTGACAAATCTCTAATACGTTTATTAGTAAACAATCAATTAGAGATATGAAATGCTTATAAGAATAATGGAAATGAATTTGAGACACATCAGACTAACAGTGCAAGAACAAAATGAATATCATGTCCACCACTATGCTGGGAATGTGCTTGGTTCGGTGATCCACGTAAAATACCAAGGGCACTTTGGTAAACCAACACCGTACGGTTTGCGAATCAGTGTCAAAGGAGATAATGCAGAAAGAACTGAAATGTTTCCAAAAGATTTTATTTATGCTTTATTCTTCGGAAATATACCCGACGGACAAAGAGTATATCAAATAAATGGATCAATCAATGATGACAATATTGAAAATTTATCTTTGCAGGACGAGTATCAGCCTCATCCAGTGTTTGACTTATATGAAAGTTCAGACAGAGGAATTATCCGAAATAGACAAACAAAAACGTGATAGGAAATTTAAGTAACAGTGGTTATTTGAACATAGTAGTTCTTGGAACTAAAACTGATTTTATTAATTATAAATCACATAGGTTTGTTTATGAAATGGGTTAGTTATTGGTCACATCAACCGAATTAAAACCGATAATAGAATTGAAAATTTAGATCTAGTTACTCCAAGTGAAAACAGTAGACGCGGATGTGGTGGCGCTATTAATTTTAAATCTCCTAGACCAGTTCTTTCAAAATATCTCGAAACTGGTGAAACAATATAATTTAGGTCCATGTCAGCTGCTGCAAGACATTTTAACATTGACGTAAAGTCAGTAAAATTTGTTGCTGATGGTAAACAAAACTTTACAATGTCACAATCAATATTTGATCAAATCGCTTTCAAATACTTCGATTAAGTATATTCTCCAACTCAATTTTAGTTAGGCAATTGTACAACCAATTGATTACGTCATCTTTTGTGTATTTTATTGTCATTATCGGATTATATTTAAATTACTTTTTTTATGTTGCTGTTAGTAGAATTTTATTGTAATCGCCGTGCATTATAATAACATTAATTGAATTAAAATCGTAACTTAACAAACATCTTCCTACTGCTTCACATAATTCTCTATAATTTAGTATATCAGCTCTTTGATGGTATCTTATCTCGTCCATTTTAATAATTATGTTAGATAAAATCTTGTAAAGATCTCCGAAAATTCTTTTTTAGTTATACAATTTTTAGTTATACACCACCACCTTATCATATCCTTGTCATAAACAAAAGTACGCTTATCATGCAATTTTTTTCAGCGACTTTTAGCTGAACATTATCATTTCCACCGTTGATTAGAGTAAGATTAAGTGCAACATTATCAGGGTCTTCTGATAAAAAATACTTGTCGAACAGCTTCTTCTAGTTAAACTTTGTTTACAATTGTCGCTTTTTCATGATATCTTATTTCGTCCATGTTTATTTTAACAATTAGATAAAAGTAAATTAAATATGGATTTGATGAAGCGGCTTACTGATATATGCGACGATACTACTTTTTCAGTAGCAAGTAATTCCATCATCTACGACTACACAAACAGTGATAACACCAACAACAATTACACAGAAGATGATATTTTATTTGATAATACTAACAACAATGAAGTTGACAATTTTACAGTAGCCAACTAGACGATGTCGTTACAGTAGTTGATAAAATAAATATTATGGTAGACCGACAAGTGGTCGATATGATGTTAACTATCATATTGCCAGAAAAATAACAAAATTTAATTTTAAAGTTGCCGAGCAACAATTATTTTGGCAGTTTATTAGGCCGTTTCTTAGTGCAAAGATGGTAATGGTGTCTGCTGGTAGACAAAAAGTATTAAATTCGATTTTATTTTTATTAAAACATTTAATTCATTGTGTACCAGCGGAACTATATCGGAAGATAGAAAATTGTATTTGATATCGTTGTGCAGACCGGTCAAATGTAAATCTGTGTTGCTCAAATACGAACAAATTTATAATAATATTATTTCTGTGTTAATGTAATTGACTTAGTTGGTACCCAACTATTAAACTATCGCTATATCCTAGCCATTTAACTAAACTTTCATTGCCGCGTGTTTTAATAACTTTCTCAACAACAAATAAATATATCTTAATCAGTTTTCTATAGTTCCTGCTCATAAAAACTGCCAGTTATAGGCTCTCCTGCTAAATCTTTCAGCCAGTACATTACCGGGATTGTCAATAGAACTTTATCAGCAAGAAATACTTCTTCAACCCAGTTTGGAGTGAGTCCTTTTCAAATAGTTATTTTGTTAATAAGATTTTCTAACTTTATCACCAACCTTAAATTTATGTCTGCGGTACGTATTTTCGTTTGCTAATATCGGATTTTTAATTGCCTCGTTCGGTGACATTTTGATCGTTCCGTGCTTTGTATTATTATAGTTGTCAACAATCTGCTGAAGACTGTCAATATAATTATTTGTCTTTTTTTTGTAAGGTACTTGTAAATTTTTTCGTGTAAAGTTCCATTAAATCACTCAACGATGATGCGTTTGCCCTCATTTCCAGTAACATACTTTTTAATATCATTTTGCTCCAGAAACTGTTCAAACTTTTATTAAAAAACGCCGCGCCGTGATCTGTCCAAGTTATATTTGGTTTTCTTTGTTTCAGCAATAATTTTGTTTTCAGCGCATTAGTTATCGACTCTCCGGTTTTATCTGCAACTGGTACACTAAAAGCGTATTTACTAAAAACATCAATAACATTAAAAATATATTTTTTCGGGCGCCATCAGCGCCAATATTAAACTGAGAAATATTTGACATATCTGCTAGATCAATGGCCCAGATATCATCAACGGCATTCGCGACAACCTTGCGTCGCGGTCATTTTCTTTTAGCCCGACGTAATTCAGCTGCGAGCTTCGCGGGAACCGTGGGCATCAGTGTAGTATTTTTTACCAAGCCTGGCCCCTCCGAGGCCAAGTTTATATTTTGTTCCAATTAATCCATGCACTAACTTTCTGTCAATACGCTATCTAATTCCGCTTGGTTTCATGTCGCGTAGCTCGTTTAACATTACTTTATCACAATCGTGTTTATCTTGTTCGTTGTCACGATAAAAAATATCATGTCTCTTTGCTATTTCATCAACTTGATTGTAAGATTCTTGTCTTGGAAGACAATTCTCGTTTTCATCAAGTTGTTTATCAAGTGGATTATACGGTCCAGTATATTTATGTCCGGGAAATGTCCAACAACCGCTTGGTTTTGGTAATTTACCAATTAATTTGTGTATGTTAATTCCGCGGTCAATTATTTCTCTTTTTCCACAACGTTGGCAGTAAGTAACAATTTTATTTTGTTCAAAACAAAGATCCTTGTCACAGCTGCAGTTACATTTCATTTTATTTTGTTTTGCTGTACAATTTTCAGTCATCAACTAAAATAACTATCTCCTAACAGAAGTATATATATTCCAGATCCCAACTTCGGCGCTGCCTTAAGAAATGTACTTTTTCTTCTGCCGCAAATCGCACATACTCTTTAACATTATTCTGTTGTTTTTTTTTTTTTTGGGGGGGGGTTCTTCTGTTTGTATGTCTTTATTTTCAGTTTTAGTATATAATTTGAGACATTATGCTTACATTTATACTTAAGCTTAGACAACATTAATTGCAAGTGTATCATTAGCAGAAGAAGATTGTTTGTCAAACTGTAAAATAAACTTTAAACAATTGGAGCCAACACTTTTAGTGTTGGACATTTGCTTTACAAACATAACACAATAATAACCATAAGCAGATGTTCCAACCGGTTGATGTTGATTGGAAGAATATTTTTTTTTTGTTGTATTTTCTCCTAATATATTTTTTTTCATGGAATCGCTAGGAGGAAGGCCAAATGAGTCAAAATAATTATTGTTGTAAACTGCAACCCATTGCGTGCCAGATCCATCATTAAAATCTTGTATATTAATTACGCATGATCCGCCCGCAGGTGCGGTGTTGAACTCGTCCTTAGAATAAACTCCATGAAATTTTTTTATTTTTTTTAGTTTGTCAAGTATATAAAAATTACTTAATGCTTTAAACGGCGAAGCCGTCAACGTCTGATTCCCGGAATAGTTAATCCGTGACCGCCGATTCCCAGTAGATTGGGCAACAAACTTCCCGCTATTCCCGCCAATAGTGGTCCGATAAATCCACCTTGCATTTTTCGCGTTGTCTTTCTTACTTTGACTTTGTCGTTGTCTTTCGCTTTTGTGGTTGTTATCTTTCTTGATACCATCGCCGGACACCCCCTTTAAAGTTGCTCCTGATATTGCTCCCGATGCTGCTGCTATGCCCAATGTTCCAAGTACTGGCAAAATTTTCGGTAGTACGGTTTTAACTACTGTTGCAAGCTCTGGTCCAAGAAATCCACCTTCAATCGACATGCGGTTTACTTGAGCAGCACTAAGATTAAGAACAAATAGTTTACCCTTATCGAGTTTGTTTACTTGTTGTTTAGTCAACATTAATTTAGTTGCAGCGGCAGACACCAAAGGTGTCCGGGGAATAATTTTAAGTGAAACTGACTGTCGTTTGGCAACAGCAGTTGCTAGTTTTTTTAACTTGTACTTGCATCAAGTATATTTCTTTTGTAATATATTTTGTCGTCGTTGATCTCATTATAAAATTTGTTAGATAAAACTTTTGCTGTCATCGTACCCTGCATGAATCAACAGTCATAAAACGGTCAATAACAACTAGCGCATAAACGTTATACGGTTCAGCTGGAAGAGCATCTAATGTCCAAGTAATTTCTATATCCGCAGTTGATCCGATAGCTCGTTCGCTGTGCTTTGACACATCGAAATTAAAGATTGGGTAAAGTGATCTAAATTCTTCAACTGAAATCTGAGATCCGCTGTCAGCGTCCTGATATTTTTGCATTAGGTACATGAACGACCGAGATAAGTTTCTTGTAACACCATCAGCAAAGTTACACTCGATAGCTCGTTCAGGATATTGTTTTGAGTTAATTCGAGCAAATATTCGTCTAACATCAGGATTGTCAAATACAGCACTGTTAAATTCTTGGTTACTACGTCGTGCTTCTGGCTGGAATACAACAAACAGATGTCGTGGTAGTTGCTCGCTCGGCACGGTTGTTATATGCCATGTATAGTCGGTTGTATTTGGAATAGCTGTTTTATATACTTTATTTTGCTGAAAATATATCTTTTTTGTGTATGTTGACAGTATATCATTAAGTTCTACTGTTTTTGTAATTGACGGTGTTATTCGCGACATCCACAACGCGAGTCTAGTAATAACAAAATGTGACTCAGCTACTCCAACCGCACTAAAAATGCAATCACTTTGATCGGCTCTGTCAAGTATCAAAGTATGTTTTACTCCGCGAGAAACTTTGTTATAGTCATGACAAAATCCAAATACTGTATTCAAGGTAGCATCATCGTTATCTGACGAGATTATGCGGCAAATGCCTTTCGTTTGGCATAACCATCGTTGTAAGCTTTAATTTTTGTGTCAACTGTGTTTAATACTAAATCCAACATCGCAGTACCATCTGCAGCTGCACCTGGTCGTGCTATACCAAGTTTATCACAAGCAGCAGTAAGTGAGGCTCTTACAGCAGCTTCGTTCGCAGCTGCGGCAGGTGCGGCTATACCAGAGCAGAAGCATTAGTAATAAGATAATTTCTTACAATTACAACATCTGCAGCGCGTCAGCGCCATGTGCTAGAAGCCCCCATTGAAATAAATTCGACTGACACGGCAGTTCCTGCTCCAGTATCTTTGAACCACATATTCGTTGCAACCGATCTTGAATAAACGTCGCTAAACGAAACAATATTGAGGATTGTACTCGCAATAGGTAAATGCATTGAAATATCTTCTACTGTTTGATTAGATAGTAGATAACGTGCACTTCTAAACAAACTGCAGCCATTGTTGACAAGTGCAATTTCATCACCACCTGCAATATTAATACCGACTGCGGTTTGTATTTGTCCACGTACTTCCAACATCGCCTTATGTGGCAGTAGAAAGACATCCCCGTTTCTTGTATTAAAAGTTCGAACGCCAGCTTTATTTGTTTCGTTTGAGTTTTCATCAATATATCCTACATACTCAAACTCGGTTGATACGTCGTCGGTATCAAATTCTTCTGCAAGATCGAGATAATTTTTAACTTACATTTTTTATTTTATTAACTCACACAAAATTATTAAAACGTGGCAACTGTTGGAGTAGTTCTCTTTGTTAAGTTTTGTATAATTTACTTACCTTGCGGCGACAAAAGGCTTTTCGTTGTTGCTGTCATTGCACGTTTAGTATCTTCTGTTGGTGCAATTTCTGAAATAACCTGTTTAATTTCATTTGCAGACGGCAACGCCGTATGTGTCGTGCCTTTTATATTATCTGCTATTTTTTGTCCAACCGCGATTACCTGCAGCACTAGCTGCTCCCGTTGCAAAAGCTTTTGATGCATCAAGCGCAATTGGAGCAACTTTATGTGCAATTCCTGGAATTTTTTCAACAATCTTAGTAAAAGTATTTCCAAAAAATCCACCAACTATCTTTCTTCTGTAAATTTGTTTTCGTTGTTTCATTTTATATATTTTAGTTGTACAAAATTTGTATAACATTGGATCACGAACTAATTGATCTTAGGTGTAAGTAATAAATAACAATCTCATTATTAAGGTCAAGTTGTCGTCCAGATTGATTAGTTAATTGCCTATTTATTTCTGTTATTTGATTTTAAACGTTTAATGGATAATAAATAACTTGTCGTGGTTTAACTTGCATCAACGACCCTGGTGGAACGTCTGGTGAAAAACTATATATAAGAACAAGATGCAATGGAACAAATTATCAGAATAATATTTACATCTGTTACATTTACTGGTAAATCCCAGTCATATGTTATAGTTTGTTCTGCGGCTGATCCGTATTATTGATGAGTAAATCCTAACAGTGACGCAATACTTGTTGTTGGAGAAAAGTTAATTAACAAATTATTTTTTGGCGTCATATATTATAGTTTGGAGTTAACTCGAAATTATCTGCAAGTTCTATTGGCGGAAAATAATTTACAGAAAAAATTGCGCTGTTTCTTGTCGTTTGTGATGAATCAAGTAGTAATGTTGTTGATGTTAGTGACATTGTTTATTTTTAGTGTTTTACAAAATTTATCCAATAATATCGTTATGTAAAATTTCATATTCGGCTGATGACAATAATCCGTTTGATCTAAGATGATCGAGTATATCTACCATCTCATTATCAATTTCTGCACTAACATTACCAGCTTCTTTTGATGATATTAGTAACATTAATCTGCCAACCATTTCAGCGTTAGATGCAAATACGCGAACGCGTGTGGAATCCGCTGCTCCGGATCCACTTTTTGCTCTTAATTCTTCTAAACGTGATCTATCATTTCTTGAAAAAAAGGCAAAATACTTAACTTTATATGTTTTTTTATATCCTCGGTATTTAACTGCTGTTGCAAGAAATATTGTAGCAATAACACCTATCCTTATTATATCAGCATAATTTTGAAAATGTTCACCTGCATAAGTTTGAATGTTGTAGCCTTTAACATTTCATTGTTAGATTCAAAACCATATTCAATAAGTGAACCTAAAAGTTCAGTTAGATTGTTCTAATCTTCAATTGACCAATCTCTAATTTCATCAATGTTTCTAATATCATTTTTTTCCCCATAAACTCATTGTATTCGCCTTCCGATATTCCACTTTGTGCTGCATCTAAAACAATTTTTTTTTGATCTTCAACCTCCATAAATTTTAAAGTTTTCCGTTCCAATATTTTTTGTCTTTCTTCTATATCCTCTAATGTTATTCCTAATTATTCTGACAAGATTTTCAAATCCTTCGTTGTTATATCGGATAATCTTTTCCGAAGTGCAATTGGACTGGCAATGAGACGATCTAGTTCAGTTTGTCGAGCAACAGGATCGGCAATGTTAACCACAAGCAACTCAGCAATTTTTCTAATTTCTTCTTTTGATTTTCTCCCATTAATTTATGATGAAATGCAAGTGGATTTTCAATCAACCGATCTAGTTCTGTCTGCCGAGCAAACAGGATCAGTAATGTTCACCACAAGCTCTTCAGCAATTTTTCTAGTTTCTTCTTTTGATTTTTCTCCGAGCAAACCAAGCAGCCCTTTATCTTCTAATTTTTTAAGCTCCTCTTCAGATAATTCAGCCATACCTGGTTGTTTGCCGAGTACTGCTTCGGTAATAGGCTTATAAAGTTTGGCAGTTTTTTCTGTGGCAGCTACTTGTCCACGCCGCGCTTCTTCTACTTTCTTTTCAAACAATGCCTGACACTGTGCAAGTTTTTTAGTGCCTCAAAATGTTTTTGATACTTAATTTGTTTTCCCATTTTATTTCAGTATTTTTTATAAAATTTACAAAAACTTGTCAATACAGCAACGAAACATTTTCTTTGGATTACGTGAAAGTTTATCAAATAAAAAGAAATTATATTTGTCTTTTGTTGCTTGATGATATAACTCAATAAACTTGTCTTTTGTTACATTTCCAGATTGTTCATTTGCAATATTTCGAACATCAACAGTGTCCAATCCAGGAAATAATATAAAACAACCAGTATTTCGTCGAATAAATCTGTCAACGTTATAAAATCCTTGCGCAAGATAAACAGAATTACATCGTTTGGTGCGCGATAATGAAAAATAAGATCTTATTTTGTTCATCTCCTCATTGTTTAGCGGAATATCATCAAAAACAGCTATTTTATGTTTGGTCGAATCAAATTCATTTACCGGAATCAGGTCTTCCGGTTGCTTAATAATAAAAAGATCCTCTCCAGCATCAAGCTCGTCGAGCAGTTTGTCGTTATATTCGTTTAGTAACTCGCATTTATCCTGTTGCGGATTAACTGTGTAAATATAAACTCTGTCGTAATTAAAATTGTCGTTGAGCAACAAATTCATTAGCAAATTTGTTTTGCCCGACCCTGTTCTGCCAATAATAAGAAAATGACAATCTGGTAGCTCGTTGTTGTGTTTGTGATTGATCAATCGCTCACTATCACAGTTCAATATTGACATTGTATATATTTGTTAAATAAATTTTTGACCTGCCTAACTAACATCAAATTACTGTCCGACGATAAACAATAATGAGCTATTACATA
>JAECUM010014930.1:0-43653 GCA_016617855.1 Megalonaias nervosa | reverse complement strand
CAATAAGTGAGGCTCTCACAGCATCTGCGTTAGCGCCTGCAGCTGGTGCAGCTATACCTAGTGCATCTGCATTAATAATAAGAAAAGTTCTTACAATTGGAAGATCTTCGGCAGCATCAGCTCCGTGCATCAAAACACCTTTCGAGAAAAATTCGATTGATTCGGCTACACCCCATCCAGTATCTTTAAACCACATCATATTCGTTGCAGTTGATCTGGAGTAATCATCAGAAAACGAAATAATATTTAAAATTGTACTTGTAACTTGTAAGTGATTTGAAATATCTTCTATAGTTTGATTAGCTAGTTGATATCGAGCACTTTTGAATAAACACCAGCCGTTGTTTATAAGAGTTACTTTTGCTCCAGCTGCAATTGCAGCAGGTGGATTGGCCACTGTCATAATCTGACCGCGAACTTCTAACATTGCCTTATGAGGTAGTAGAAATACATCTTCATCTCGAGTATTAAATGTTCTAATACCGGTTTTATTTGGTTCATTAGAATTTTCATCGAGATACTCGACGTACTCAAATTCTGTTACAGTTTTATC
The DNA here is from genome assembly GCA_016617855.1 of Megalonaias nervosa. Classification (NCBI taxonomy): domain Eukaryota; kingdom Metazoa; phylum Mollusca; class Bivalvia; order Unionida; family Unionidae; genus Megalonaias; species Megalonaias nervosa. Next base: position 43,100 of record JAECUM010014930.1, on the reverse strand, counting down.
ATCATCATAAGGTTCTGTTAAATCGAGATAATTTTTAACAGACATTTTTTATTTATTATATTACATAAAATTTTATTGCGGCGCTGTTACTTTAGATATTAATTTTTGTATAATCTGCTCGCCTTTCGGTGATAAAAGTTTTTTCGTTGTCGTTATCATAGCACGTTGAATTTCTTTTGTTGGAGCAATTTCTGATATAACTTGTTTTATATCAGATGCAGACGGTGGATCTCCTTTTATTTTATCAGCTATTTTTTGTCCCACTGCAGTTCCAGCGGCAGATGCAGCCCCAGTTGCAAAAGCTTTACCTGCGTCTAGTGCAATTGGTACAACTTTACGCGCGATTCCTGGAACATTTTCAATAACTTTAGTAAATATACTTCCAAAAAATCCTCCTACTATTTTTCTTCGATAAATTTTTTTTCTCTGTTTCATTATATTTGAGGTTGCATAATTTTTATTGTCAATCACGAAGTCAATGCAACACGTAGGTGTAAATAATATGTAACAATTTCGTTATTCATATCTATTTGTCTCCCCGACTGGTCTGTTAATTGCATTGTGATGTTTGTAATTTGATTCTCAACTATAAGCGGATAATAGATAATATGCATCGGATTAATTTGCATAAGAGATCCTGGAGGAACTTCTGGTGAGAAACTGTAAATTGTTTGTCCCTTACTGCCTTTTGATGTGTGAGATCCAGATGCAATAGAACAATTAACAAGTATTGTATTTACTTCTGTTATATTTACTAGCAGTTCACTGTCATATGTAATAGCCTTATCAAAAGCACTATAAACTTTACCGGTGAATCCTAACAGTTGTGAAATACTTTTTTCTCTTGGTTCAAAACCGATAGTTATATTTTTCAATGTCATCCTAGCTCGTAACGTATTATAATTCGCTGCCAACTCGAAATTATCAGCCACACCACCAGCTTTTGTTATTATTTCTTTTATAGCTGTGTTTAGATCAGGAATGTTATAAGCTCCTTGTGGAATTTTTAATCCTCTTGTTATAGGAGATATTGGAGATTCTGTAACCGGAATAAATGAAATTTCATCATTAACATCAGTTTTCACGTTAGCCATGGCATTCCAGCAAGTGCAGGAAATTAATCCAATCTCGTATTGTTTAGCAGGATCTAGTTGTATTGGCGGATTGTAATTTACTGAAAAATTTGCGCTATTTTCTGTCGTTTGACTCGAGTCTAGCAACAGGGTTGTTGACATTGTTATTTATTATATTTTATAAAATTAAATCGCCTAGATTAAGTCGTGGTGTAAAGTTTCATACTCGTCAGATGTTAATAAATTTTCTGATCTTAGATGATCAAGTATATCAACAATTTCATTATCAATTTCAACACTAACATTACCAGCTTCTTTTGATGATATTAATAGCATTAATCTATCTGTTATTTCAGTAGTTGATGTAAATATTTTTACACCTGTTCCAGTTTTTACTCTTACAGATCCTCTATATTTTTTAACGCGATTTTCATCGACTGATTTAAATTTCCTAAGAAATTTCCAACTTTTATCATATTCTCTTCTTCTATAATCTTCTGCTGCCTTTTTAAAGGTATCAGCGATAACACCCTTCCTAATTATATCAGATAACGTAGACATATCTTCTTCTGTCATGGCTTCATTTAATTTATCGTTAGCATTATTACCTTCTGTTATTATTTTATTTAATGTATCAATAAATTCGTTGTATTTTTCTTCTGACCAAGTTTTTATTTTATCAATATCTTTTATATCATTATCTTTTAAAACATTATTATAATCCTCATCTGTTATTTTAATATTTGCTTTTTTTCTAAAAAATTGTCTTTGCTCTCCAACTTCTATAAACTTTACTGTCAACTCGCCAACTCTTTGTTGCTCTTTTTCAATATCTTCTATTTTTTCTGATATTTTTCCTAATATAGTACTAATTTCATGTGAAGTTAGTTCTGCTAATTTTCTTTCAAAATAAACCGGATTATTAATCAGCTGGTTTAGTTCAGCTTGTTTAGCAGCAGGATCATTAATATGTTTTACAAGTGCCTCAGCTAATTTTCTTTTTTCCTCATCAGATCTAGCAATAATTTTTACAGCAGCTGCTTCTTGTTGTTCTTTAAATAATCCAACTAAACCTTTTTCTTGTAGTTGCTTAAGTTCTTCTTCTGATAGTGGTTTAGTTTCAGGTTGTTTCCCAAGTATTGCTTCAGTAACTGGTTTTAGAATTGTAGCTGTTGTTTCTTCAGCAGTTATTTGTCCGCGTCGTGCTTGCTGTACTCGCTGCTTAAATGCTGCTTGAGATTGAGCAAGTTTTTTCAGATCTTCTATTTTTTTTCTATATTGCGCTCGTTTGTCCATAATTATTATATATAAATTTTATAAAATTAAAACGCCTTACTGTAAGTAAGTGTTAATACAACAGCGAAACATTTTAGTTGGATCATATGTAAGTTTATCAAATAAGAAGAAGTTATATTTATCTTTTGTAGCTTTATGATAAAGTTCGATAAATTTATCTTTTGTTACGTCACCACATTGTTCGTTCGCAATATTTCTGACGTCAACATTGTCCAATCCCGGAAATAGTATAAAACAACCGGTATTTCTCCTAATAAATCTGTCAATATTATAAAAACCTTGAGCTAAATAAATAGAATTACACTTTTTATTTCGCGACAGTGAAAAATATGATCTTATTTTATTCATCTCCGTATTATTTAGCGGAATATCATCAAAAACTATTATCTTATCTTCAGATGCGTCAAGTTGATTAACTGGAATAAGATCTTCTGGCTGTCTGATTATAAAAAAATCTTTACCAGTATTAAAATCATCACGAAGTTGGTCATTATATTCGTTTAGTAGCTCGTACTTATCTTGCTGTGGATTAATTGTGTAAATATAAACTCGATCGTAGTTAAAATTATCGCCGAGAAGTAAGTTCATAAGCAAATTTGTTTTTCCCGATCCAGTTCGCCCAACAATAAGATAATGGCAATCTGGAAGTTCATTGTTATGTTTATGTTTCACCAACCGCTCGGTATCAAAGTTTAATATCGACGCCATCGTTGTTATATAATTTTATGTAATACAATAAATAATGAGCTACTATACAAAATTTGGAACATTAAGAAGAAATTTGACTGAAGATTATCAAGTTGATTTACATAAGTACGCAACTATTGATCAGCTAAGGAATGAAATTGATAATTTATTAAATCTCACAAGCGTAGATCCAAATGAAGTTGTTATTTTCCAGGATAAACAAGGACGATTAAAGACAAGTAATATACAACTATCAGATGTACTTCTACGAATTCCTGCTGCGGTTGTTGATAATATTGTTACTTTTACAAATCAAGGTAAGATACAAGATTCCGGTAACTCAATTAATAATTATGTCAAAAAAGCTGGTGATTCATTTACTGGTAGCATTATTATGAACCATAACAAGATTACATACCTTGGAAACCCAACTGAGGATGATGACGCCGCAACAAAGAAATATGTCGACGATCAAGAATCTAAGTACGTATTGGTTAATGGTGGTATAATGTATGCATTTCTTGATATGAATAATAATGGCATTACTAATCTCAGAAGACCAGAGACGGATTTTGATGCAGTTAATAAAAAGTACGTCGATGATAAGGAAGTTCCAATCATTAATGAAATAAGATCACTCAAAAATGAAATAACATCACTCAAAAATGAATTTCTTAGTCACGTGAACATGTTTATAAGTTTTCGTAAAAACATAAACGCACTTAAAAATGATTTTTTTTGGAAGCCCATCAAATGTTGATATAAAACTTAATGATATTAATAAAAAATTAATTGATATAGAAGCAAAACTTAGTAATATATACACAGAAAAATAGAGTTTAGAAAATGATATTAGTAAAATTAATAAGAAAATATACCGCAGAAGTCACTGGTATTTATAGATAAAACATAATAATTAATTACTTAATCAAACCAGAACCAACATTTTTTATAAATTAATATTATATAATGAAAAAATATATATTTGATTTCAATCACATTTCAAAAGAAATTCCAAAACAAGATGTGGATGCTCTAATGCAATATTACAAATTTTATCATAAAAAACTTTGGTGTGTGAAAAAATGTTACAAATATTATACCAAAATACTTCGAGTAATATCATATTTACCGTTATTATTGACCGGATCTGGTATAATTTCAAGTGGTGCATCATTAAATCTATTTTTGCTGATATTATCAGGTATTGGTGTTTCTCTTGAAACTGCATGCAAAAAGATAGAAACTAAACTCACGACTAAAAAAAATAATTGTCGAACGGCTAGTATTATTTATAAAAAATTACTTGATCAGATACGATCTTATTTGCGGGGTATAAAATATGATATGGACGATTTAATACGCGAGTTTCGTACTATTGATAGTATTTTAACAGATATTCTACCAATGAGGGTTAGCAAGTATGAAAAAGATTATCTAAACAAATATGATATAACATAAAATATTATCTAAACAATAAAATAATATCACTTACCTTTCTCTCTTTGTGAATATCCGCCCGAACGCATAGCGTTTTCGTTCAAGTGTAATAATTTCCGCATGATCTTTCGTACTGGTCAAACTCCTGCAGACTGATTTATAAAGCGCGTTTTGCCTTTTATATACTTGCACTCAGTCTAGTTCGAGAATATTCTACGCATGCGCATTACGTACTGAAAAATTACACAATATCTGTTACTCATGCAAAGTTATTCTTGATATGTTACCTGTGAATTTTACTTCCTTATTAGGTAAACAAATGCCGTATTTCTACTGTTATGCCCGATAAGTTACCTGTGAATTTAACTTCCTTATTAGGTAAACAAATGCCGTATATATACCTTATTAGGTAATGTAGTTAAAGTTTATGTGTAGAGGGGAGGGTAGTAAAGGGGTGGGAGTAGTAGTAAAGATGAATCAGGTTGAGGGGGAGGGGGTGGGGAGGGAGGTGGGTGTGGTTTGGGTGGGCTGGGTTAGAAACCTGGTTTATCTTTACTACTATTCTATTTCGTCTTAGGTCAAGTGTATATATAGGGGACTTGATAAACAAGGTATTCATTTCTGTGTTAAGAGCAGTCTATGGAACCATTTGTAGTTGTATTCCGATCTAATTTGTTAGGAATTATTTATTGAGATTGTTCAAAATAAAGCGCTCATTGAGATTTTGGTCTAAAACACTATTTTGCAACTATTGACAACTCACTCAAATACATTCTGGATTGTATCCTTGTGGCACATCAGAACATTTAAGAGTATTGGAATTCTTTCAGTACATCATGCACTTTGGACTTGTAATAGGAAATTTACGATTTTTTAAAACTTTATTCACAATACTATCTTTTAAAGTTTCTCTTTGTAACTTAGAGAAACAAATTATTTGTTGGTTTTACTAACTTGTTGGTTTCGCTTGTTTCTGTTAAACAGTTTAAGACCTGGAGTCATAACAATATAATAGTTTAACTTAGAGTGGGTAGTAACCGCTACTTTGGCCGGTAGAAAACATCACGTTTTCGAGACTTATTTATCAGTTTTAAAGACGTCGTGCCTGGCATTAACACGCAGCGCAATTAAACATTCTAAGGAATAAAGGCTGGTCATGTGTGGATTGGATGTAAATCTCCACTCACCCACCCCTTCGCAGTGTGAAAATATACGTTCTTCATTGTTCTAAAATTATTTTCCTTTTCAATATCATTGTTTCAGTAATAATGTGAAAACGGGGGATTGATTCCCCATAATATGTGCAGTCAGTGGCATCTCAGTTCAAAATTGCTTAGTCATTTAGGGAGCGTATGACGTCCTCAGACAAGAGTTATTTTTATTTTTCAAGGTATCATCATTCAATAAAATGTCACTTTTACGTTTATCCATTTTTGCCACACACCAACTCACTTTAGGTCAATAAATCTTGAAAAGTAGAATCATGTGCTGACTGGTTCTATGTTCGTATTTCTATGATAAAGAAAATGACGTAAGAAATTAACATTAACCAAAAGCATCTGCATGACCTAGTAAGCAGAAATTTTACATAATCTTATATCCTACTGTTTTCCTTTTAAAAAAAAAAAAAACAAGCAAATCAAATGCAACTTTCTATGGAGTTTTACAAATTTTAAGGAGTATTGCTTCAAAATTATTAAAATAAGTAACTTTATTTAAAACGCCACTGGAAAACAGACCATACAAACAAAGAATTATTTTTTGGAACATCTTCCTGATTTTGATCAACCTCAAGAGCGGGACAATAATAAAGTAGGGACTTTAGAAACGTACTAATAGAGGACGCAACAGTAATGGCATGCAACAAAGTTGTAGCTACATTGATGAAAAAAGCTTGAAAGGAGGCGAAGCTAAATATAAATATGCCAATTAAGTTTGAAAAATAAAAATTGAGAGTAGGGCACGTTGACTCTGACGTTAGTTATCATAATTTATTATATTTTCAGTAATGATTTAAAGTTGTTAAATGATCAAAAAGCAACTACATATAGTACGCCTATCTACTTGAATGTTTATTTCAGTAGTAGTACTATTAAAGAAACATTTCAGATGCGTTATAATACTCGCTGTGCAAACATCTAATGATATTTGTTCTATAACTTGTAAAACAAGATGTTGGACTCACCCGTCAGTAGTTATCTAAGCGCATGAAAAAACATAGATTTGGCATAAATAACTTTATCAATGCGTCCTTTTAATATCGATGAAAAGATTTGTCATTTAAGGCATTTAATATTCGTAATTCGGAAATTCAACGTCCGTTAAAAAGAAACATTTTGAATTCACCGTCTGGATAGTGTTTATCAAGTAAATTTTAGATGATAAGATTATATATCAATTTGATTATAATAGCTCATTTCTGTTTTTATAGGAGTGGGTCAAAACACATTTTCAATATCTGACTTGGTTGGGTTAAACCGCTTTAAAATTTTTTGTCAAGAGTTTTTTGGGGTATTTCCGCTTCTCAACAGTAACGTTTACAACGCAGCTGTTTTCTGTTGGTTTTGTTTTTAATAAAATTGTATACAGTTTCCATGTCTCAGCGGCAACTTTCTTTATACTTGCGACAGCCTGCTCCATTCTTTTTCTCTATTGCTGTATATAAAATTAAAATTGCCTAACCGTTATCAATGTAACTGACATTATATAATTTTATTTGTTATTTGTCGCCAAAGTGATAAAAATAGAAATACAAAATTACTGTACAATTTAAAAATATACCGTCACCTCTTTGGTGCTTCTTTTTAACTATTTATATATAAAATTATGAAAAACTATTTCAAATAATCTTAATTTTTTGCACTAATTGTACAAAGATCATGTTAGACTATCTGAAAAGTTCTAATTATAGATTATTTATAATCTTCATTTATAAATTCATTAATCAATTGTATGTATTTAAACGGAAATAAAAATTGTCGTCTCTATTTCGTCATATGTGTCTACCATAAATAACTTGCACCGACCTACACGACTTCTGTAGGTGGGTACAGTTTTACTTTCAATGTGAACGAACACAATCTCAATAGATTCATCGCTGGTGGTGCTTGAAGTAACAGATGCGCTTGTAACTACAGTTGGCATGTTTCCCGATATCAACAGGATTAATCCAAATGATTAATTAAATAATTTGATATAGTGCTATTTGCAGTGCAAGGTTAAATGTATTTTGATACGAGAAAATGAAATAAGAACCAACTGGCAGCATGGGCATACGATGGTGTATTTAGAATATATCATTATGCACAAATGTATGTTTCTAAGCAATACTCTATTTATAAATCTTAACTATAACATACCTTTACCCACGAAGTTTATTTCCTTGGCACGTGAATCCATTTCACACAATATTGTCTGAGCTGCCCTTTTGTCAGACTTGTCTCTATTTCCCACATGTCACTTCCTTCAAGTCTACTTTTGAAAGTTCACATTGGTCAAACATTCCTTTGTTTTGTTTTTTCGTTATAATAATCTGCAAGGCGGTAGACAGGCATACTATCTCTCCAGAATTTTTGAGATATGGTAAATATTTTCACCGTCCACACCTCCTCATTTTCAATGGTGAATGCGTTTCTTCCCCCTTTTGAAATTAAATTTGAATCTGCTTTTCTTGGAGTGTCATTAGTATAGTTAGTCGATCTGTGGTCAAGACTGAAAATCTTTTGTTGAATTGTTTCTTTTTTCCTCAGAGGATTAATGTGGAGAAAAGAACAAAAACACACAGTTAGGGACAGGCATTGACTTACTTTTACAATCCAAACACAGACAGAATGACATTAATATTGTATGGAGCCAAGTGGGATTTAGAATTTGTACAACTGTTTTCCTTGTCGCCGTCAAAGATTGAATTCTATAACTTAATGGTTACCAATCTTTGCCTGATAAACACTGGTAGCACGTGTTGTTGAAAACAAAATATTCAGTATCAAGTGATGCAAATTTGGTTTTTCGATTTTTTACATTTTCTACCCTATACATAATAACCTGACTGGCCTTGGTGTATCCAATGTGGTTCACTTCATTACAAATATTGCTTTGGATGAAATTGTCGTGCCCAGCCAAAGACTGACAGAAAGAGAAAGTACAATTTTCTTTCCGTTACAGCAAAACTGAACTAACATAGCCTTTCATAGGCATGAAACAGGGTAGAAAGAATGCGCTTAAGGGAGGCATTGTCTAATTTTTCAGTTCAAACACAGACATATGCGCCATTGATATTAATACTGGGTTAATATTAATACTGTATGGATCCAACTGGATTTTAACACATGTAATACCTTTTTTGTCATCCTAGAGTTAATTCTGACATTAAACTGTTACCTATCGTCGCGTGAAAAACACTGGCATAAAGTTTTGTTGCAACAATATTGAGCGTTAAATGAGGAAGTTTCGTTCTTCAGTTTGTTTCCTTTGTGCCACTCAAGATTTAGTACACTAATTTAATACACTGTACACTGATTTAGCACACTGACTGATCTTTACTTACCCAACGGGAAATATTAATTAAGAGCTGTTGAGATAAAGTTAAATTTGCCACACTGTAAAACTAAGTTAGATTTTGGCGTTAAGAATTGGGTGTACTTGTAAAATTTTGACCTTGAAAACGGCTAAAACAATCGTACATTGAAATGTTTGTGCTTGGTAACAAAATAATTTGCTGTATGTCTTTAAAGATGCGGAGTGACTCTAGTCCTATGGAAATAAATGAAACACAATAGTCTTGACTTGTTTACCTTTACATTAAACTTTGGACAGAATTTTCTGTGCCAAACAGAACATTGACAGAGAGAGAAAGAAAACAGAAGTTTAATCGAAGAAACTGTTTTGCCAAAACAAACCCCCACAAAACCCCCACAACATCCCAATGAACACCATTTTTTCTAGGTTAACATGACTCACATCAACAGACAAATTAAAAGGGTGGATTAATCCCTTCCTCTTCATGTAAAACTGACGAATAAAAACACGATACACATAAACGGGTTTTCGAGGTTCACTTTAATCTGGAGTAAAGCTAGACTTCCAGTGATTTAGTACATCGTTATTTACCACCAACACCAATTTTCTTTACTAAAGAAAATAGTCGTTACGTTCACACTACCACTTTTCTAATTTGTCATCTTATTTTAGAGAAATTACTTTCAAAACATTACATTTGCTAATGGAAATTCAAGACTGCGTTGATGAAGAAAAAAAGACAATAGTTTTGATACGCTATAGAAACTGATCCTTGTAATCTCATAATGTTGAATTGAGTGGATATAGTATTTCCTGTGATAAAGTCGATGATATTAGGAGGCAATCCAAAGGAATCAAAGTATTCCACACTGCTGCAGTTGGGAAAGTAAATAGTTCCCCAGTGGTTTCCTGGGCGATAACACTCTTCTGTGTTGATTACATAAGCTCGAACCTATTTAGGTTTTCATTGAGGAAGTTAATGTTTAGCACACATCACTGGATTCCAGGGAGCTGCATTACAAACCTTGGGTAAGAAGGAATAAAGCTAACCTGTATTCCATGTCACAGATTATGATCAGTAATGTGATTCTACCCTTGAAAATATATGTCAACTAAGCCGATGAACGGGAAGTCTAGGTACTCTGAAGTCATTGGAGGTAGAAAATGGTTACTCATATATGTATACCACTTTTTCAAGATCTTCTCTCCAGGGACGAGGGTCAATGCTTCTTCCAGATACTCTTCCAACGTGTCTTCTTGCCTCATCATGAAACATTTGTCGTGATGACCGACTCACAATCATAACAATGTTTTCTGGTCAGACTTGTTATTCTCTCAGCCTAGTGGCTAATAAAACAATACATTTGTTGGGTAAAGCAAACCCCAGTCTGTTTTAATTATGGAGAATTATGAAACAGGAGCTTATCAGAGTCTTTTATTATGAGGTACTTTGCCTTTATCTGAGAGGTCTTCTTGTAATGAAAGTGTTCTTATTCCGTGAGTAGAGTGCTGCTATGTTAATGTTCCTCTCCACTTTTCAATTTTTCGTCAGACTTAATCTCAGGACCCTTGACAGTCGGTAGGGTGCCGTCTTTATCCATCGAGGGTATTCATTTATTCTTAGACAATACCTAGCTGGAGATAAGGTTGTGGGGAATTCACCTGTAACTGGCAAGCATTCTTTTGATCAGAAAGTCGATCCTATTTGAAAACGAAATTCCTGATTGATACCCTGCTTGTGCAGGTACTAGAGCTATGGCCAAAAGAGGCCTTGAGAATGATGTTGATCAGGAAATTATTCCTTTAACTGACATATTTATTGGTCAGTCTTTTGATGGAGTCACATTTCTTCTGGTAATGATCAGTCAAGAGGTATTGATCACAGTGATCCTCTTTTCACTAATCATTCTCTTCATTCTATTAGGGTCACAAAAACAAACACTCGTTATCAAACAGGCACATTATCCTGAGATCTCCTCTTTATTTCAGAGGACTATTAGCAAAACGGAAGCCACACAAGTACCTGTTTTGTTATTTTTTAAGAAATGGGGTTATTATAAGGAAATGGAGACCATCTGAGGTGCTAGGTTGTGACTAGTGGTCAGTGAGCTATCAAATTGTTGTTCCTATGTTGTGTAGGTAGGAAATTTTTAGTTTACCCCGCGCAAGTCCATTGGTTGATCATTTAGGGGTTAATAAGATTTATCACAATCTTTTGAATAATTTCTATTGGCCAAGAATTAAAAGCTCATGTTTTTTTTTATTTCATGGTGAAACAAGAAAATTTACGTTTGAAGAAAGAGTCCATATTTCCATCATGGTTTAATAAAACATAAAACATCTTTACATTTCAGATAGACCAAGTTCATTTTTTCATATTTTAATAGACGACGTCTTTGGCATAATAAGTCACCTCACATCCAAGGCTTTTCCAGTCACATATATCCTTCCAAACCTAAATCTGCTGTTGTATTCAACTTGTTATACACACTTCTCGCTAAGCATGGACAGTAGAAAAAAAAAAAGATTCTTCTCAGAGGAGTAGATTTAGATTCATTCCTTATAGCAGCACTTTTAACACAGTGACATTTTTGAGCGCAGATAAAGTTTTGGCTGTCATGTCTTTGCATGTAATGTAAATTTTGCAGTCAAAATCTGCGAGGAAACGAAATCAAAGACAAATGTAGGCACACACACCACTCCCCACTCACACAAAACATGTCGTTCAAAATTCAAAGGAATTTCTCGTCTTTTGGAATGAATTTTTTAAAAATATTTGGTAATCCACTAAATCTTGATTGCTGCAATGTTTTACTTGCGTCCACTGAATTTGGTACAACACTGATGACAAGAACCGTGCCAGCAATGTAGCATATTTTGATCCGTAAGTCGCACTTCTTTTCTGCAGACCATTTGATACACTTTTCTCATTGGTCGACTGACGATTTGAGAATCTAACAAACGTACTGTTTTATGAGGATGCACCGTTTCGTCTTGAACATCGTGATCTTGACCTGACTATAAATGTTCTTTTAAGATTTAAATTTCAAATATTATTTATATAATTAATGTCAGTGTCGGACCCGTTTGTATTTGGATTGTAAAAGTAAGCCAATGACTGTCGTTAAGTGTGTAGCTATTCTTCTACATCGTGTTGAATGTCTATAGAAAGTTATGTTTGTGCATGTCTGTAAGAATCCTACTCTTTCCTCTTATTTACTCCAAATATGATAGTTTATAAATATGTTTATCTGCGTGTGAGCACTCTTATCCGTCGGTTGGTAGATGAGTGGCTGTTGGTCTCAAAAACGGCCTGTTGAATAATAAGTGTCCTTTTAACATTACGTTTTCCATCTTGTCCTTGAAGAGATACATACATTTTAAATCTATGTATATTTTTAACATAGGATTGCCGATCATGTTCCCAGATAGTCCCCCGTAAGTTAATCTTATTTATTAAAAATAAACAAATAAACGAACAACTTTAGCATTGGGTTTCCCGTCTTGTCCCCAGACTTCTATACTATTCTACGTGCGTCTATGCAATTTCTTTTTATGCTTTAAATCTGGGTATCAAACTCTATGCAATCCCATTTAGTAACCTGAAAATGCCGACTGGTCTGATAATCATTCAAATAGATAAATTTTACAACACCTCGGCACAAGTTAGTCCATACGGTGCCAATTAAACTGGATAAATGTAAAATTGAAATACAAACACATTTAGGAAGATACACCCTTCCAAATAAATGTAAACATGAAGTACAATAAGAGAAAGTATGAAACATAATGATGTTTAAATTCTGCAAAATTTATTTGAAATAAAAGAGAAATTAACGCACGTAAAATACTTACAACATGTCTCCAATGAGACTAAGTCATCCATGAAATTATATCTGAGGAAAGATGACTTCCAGCAGTGGATTGTCTGCTTTTGTTTTATTCCTTCTGAATGACCCTTTCTTCTTGATCTGTTTTATTTATTTAGCCTCTGGTACTTCGAGGTACCCAAACACTTTAACATGTTGACGTTGGGATTTCAGACATTGCATAGCCGCAGTAGAGCTTTTAAGGAGAGATGCAAGCATCAATTGCTCACAGACTATGAGCGAGCTAGGCCGATAAATCAGTCCCTCACCCGTTATGATATTGATTAACGGGTTAGGAGAAGTTATCGCCTATTCATTAAAACCTGCAAAAATCTACAGCAGTACTTGACTGCACACATCGGTGTGCATTTAATCCACTTACCGGTATTTCTAGCGGCTGTGGAGCAACGGTCGGCTAATGGGGTCTTTTGGCGACATGTACGTTATATTTCAGGAGCAAATCCTTTGTTTGACGACTTGTAGGTCCACGTGGAATAAAACAACCCTTTGTTCTGTGGCCATTTTGAATTTTGCGATAGATATGGCTTTTACCAATTACCGGTATATGTCCAAAGTGAACGCATGTGTGTTCCGAAAGATTTGCTTGAAAAATTGCACATTTTTATGACCCACATATCGTTCAACATTATCAACACAGATTGGGGGAGGGTTGATTTATCGGACTACGTCTCACCCAGCCGATCGGATTAATGTGCTCTAGATTCACAGATGGTGATGAAAATCACATCGCTGTTAGTAATTTTTCACCTGTCTTCGGTTAATTGTTTTGATATGACGAACTATTTAATTTTGTAGATTACATTTATTCGATATATCTAAAACTCCAATTGGCCAGATGGACTGGCTCCTCACATTTTGGTGATGGGTGGGGTTGGAGCCAGTCAGTCTTGAAATGTCGAATGCTGTATAGAAAAAAAAATGTATATACCCTGAATTTTGCTTTATTGCTTGATACGTCAGTGTAGATCTTTTCAATGGTTTTGTGGATTTTATTGTCGTGTCTGCAAATTTGTCTATATGCCCATGTGACTACTTAAGTGTTAAGTATTTCGAAATCTTAGCTTTAACGTTCTTGATTATTCTTTCTGCTTTACTGGTTTTAGCCTCATTATATTCAAATATACAGCAGGTGACGTCGGTAACACCAAAATACCACTCATGCAAAACACTGACTGCTTGAGTAACTATACCCAAAATACCGGGTTCTGCCTGGGGGGAATACCCTGCCTTTATGGAGACTGTGTCACGGACAATATGACCTCGATCACGAGATGTGAGTGCTATCCGGGAGCTGTCGGTGACCTTTGTAACATAATGTGCTGTCTTGACTGCGGACCCCATGGGGTGTGTAGAGTTAACACGGCAGACGGTTCTCAGTTTTGTAGCTGTTACCCAAACTATATCGGCGAAGGATGTGCGACACTGAGAACAATAGGTTAGTGATTTGTTCATTTAGTGCTTAAATTAATTATTGTAAAAGTAATTCTGTACAGTAACTTTTTGTCAAATTCTTCTTTTTAATGCTCCCAATTTAATCATTTTAATAGATCCCAATACACATTACACTTTTGTTATTATCTTTCAAAAAGAAACCCGTCATCGATCAGAACGAAATTTCACATTACTCTAATGTAGTACCTGATAAGTGAACTTTAAGAGCTGATGAATTGTTTTGATAGACCTGAAATATGGGCATCAAAAGATTGGAACAGAGCATCATTCAACAATATGTCATTTATTTTAGAAGTTTGATGCATATGAAAGTGTTATACTAATTTCCGTTCAGGGTTTATTATTAAGTTCATATGTCAATTTCGAAGAATATTACTTTTTAAATTTAATTCAAAATTCCACAGAAGCAAAGAATTATATCATTTTATACACATGGATACTCAAATTACACCAGAAGCATTTGTTTGCTGTGTCAAAGATCTACGTACACGTGTGATTAATGACGAACAAATTAGCCTACTTTGACAATGAGTCAATCTTTATTACCGCGAAACATTAAATCGATCCAAAGATGAGTTGTTCATTTTCAGATTTCAAGGTACATATATATTTTACAATAGCCTTCTTATTGTCCATATAGAGAACACAGGTGATCCACGGGTGCAAGTGGAAAAATGGTACTTATGGCTAATCGGAGTGTGCGTCGTGGTGCTCTTCATGCTGCTGATCGTGTTGATTGTTTTGCTCTACCTAATGTGGAAACACCGCGTTATACTGATCATGAAACTGGTACACTATTTTCAGCCCTACGAGGAACAAGGTACATTGATTCTTTATTTTTAAACGTCACGGGTGTAACTACCACCCCATCCCCATTAACCAAACCTGCGGCGGTAAATCAAAAGGGGGACCAAAATCCCAAGTTTCGTAACAGTGGGACGATGGTGGAAGCTACATCTGAAATGACGCCTTTGTTAAGCGCGAATAACATATTAAAGAGTCATTAAAAAATCGCGCCTGTAATGAATACGACATAATGCGACCTAAAAATAGTTCGTGCTTTGATTAAAGACATTATATTTTTACATAAATTGGTTTTAAATATTTCCTTACATTTTGATTCCACGCATAATTCTTTCAAGTCTAATGTCCATGAAAACTGCACGAATTACAGTATCTTTCACATCCACTTGACACCGACATATTGTATAGTACTGGCTCTTCATCTCACCTGCCAATTTTCCAATGATTAATATGCAAAAATGCCCATCTGTTATGTATATCCATATTGTGTGCTTAACGTTTGTCCATTATTATCTCTATATTGTGTGTTTAACTCTTGACCATGATTGTGCTGCCTGTAGGATCGTACAAATGTAACAAAAGAAAAGAGTGAAGTCAACAAGCTTTGTAAATTTTAACAAAATAATTTATTTCCCTAGAAAACAATGTAAAAAATAGAAAATAGGACTTACGGTTTGTGAATATAATCCAAAATTTAATCCTAAGATTGAAAACTATAAGTCCTATCACAAAAAAAATCTAATTGGATCCAGGTTCGAATCTCGATGAAATTCCAATATGGAGACGATGACGTCAGATGATGCCTATACTGATGATAACAGAGCCTCGTTGAATCACAGTTTATAATGTTTCCGTTAAACTCCAGAATAAATTTCCACTGAATTTCTTTCTCCCAGAACTTTTATAAATATGAAGCACTTGTTTAGTTTTCTAGAGAATAAATTATTAAATTCCAAAAAACAGATGAACTTCAAAAACAATCTGGCATCAACAATAAAAACCTCTTGAGCCCTCAAGGTTTAAAATACAACTCAATAGATCTAGTAGAAAATGGCAGTTTTATACCTCGATTTTAGATCACATGGTAGTTTACGTGACATTCTACGTGACTTCTAAGTTGAACAGCGCAATAAATAAATAACAATTATCACGTAGCTAGAATCAAATTTTCACACTGGAAATAAATAAAAAAGAAAGGCTGTTACAATTCAACTAACACGTGAGCCGAAAATGACCTTGGCAATAGCCAATCATCTTCACTCGATGTTTACAATATCTATCAACTAAAAATAGTGCTGAAGTAACTTATAATCTAATCGGGTCAAGCCAATTTTCGGAAAAGAGATTCAGATCCAATGAAAATTATCATTACAATAAAATGTAATGAAACAAAATTAAAATAAAAAAAGAATTTAAAACTAACACACAAGTAATTTAATTACATATTCGTAACAATTGTAAAGAGTACCTAAACATAATGTAAACATGTTGACATCAACTTTTGACCTTAAAGGTTCTGGAAGGCCTACCTACATTTTGTAATGCATGTATGTTATAAATAGGTTGGTTACTGATGTTTGAGTTCAAGAGCTAGTTTTATTATAGAAATTTAGATGATTCTGTTGTGACCAACATCCTGATGATTTTATTATGTCTTAGATTTTATATAAGTTTGAAGTAAACAGATTTATTTCATTCTGCAAGGCTGTTGGCACTTCAGCTCATTAGAAGGTTCTAGAAGGCCTACCTGCTTTAACTCGTTTGCACGTTATAAATACGTTTGTTTTGTGATGTTTGACTTCAAGTTCTAGTTTTTCTTTAGAAATTTAGATGGTATTGGAAGCGGAGTTTTTACCCACATCGTGGTCATTTTATTATGTCTTTGGATTTTATAAAACTATGACGTAAACAGAAATATTTCGTTCCTGCAAGACTGTTGGCACATCAGCCCGTTCAAGGTTATTGGCACATGAGCACATTCTACACTAAATTCATTAGGAACCCGCAATACATTTTGATTAGTGATAGAACTTTTAGAACTATTTGAGATTTAAGTCACAATAATGTAAGTTCCTTCCAATTTTCACTTTGTACCTTGAGAAATGACTTATTTGTGAATTTTACTAAACTTGTTGGTTTTGCTTTAACTGTTACTTAGTTTCAGTTCATAGAGTCGTAACACAACCAACATCTTTCTTGCGCACGTCACTAATTTATTATTAGCATCGTTACATTTGTGCGAATCCTTAACTGAAAAGATTTGCGATAGAAACTGTCAGCAAATTATTGTTGGATGAACACGTACACATACAGATATTTGGTAGTAGTTTTACCCTTTGCAATGAAACGTAGACGTGCTTGCATGCTACTCCGTGTCAACACAGGCAATATCAAATGTTGTCATTTCATTTTAACTTAGACTAATCTCAAAGACACATACTGTGAATCGTTGTAAAAAAAAAATTGACAGATGTTGAAACATAATTATTGAGAACAGGTCATTCAGATCATTTCATTACAGTAACACCCACGGATACATCTATTCACGCATTGGTGGTACATCCTTGCAATAGCACGGCTTTCATAAAATGGTGGCTTAATAATGTTTATATCCAGACTCCCTGCCATTTAGGAGAGTGTAAGAAAACTAATGTTGAGATGAGATCCATATCAGATACGAGATATACCCCGATACTGTTCTGAACTTTTTTCCATTAAAATTACAAATGCTGAGCTTCACTTTGCCATAACAATTCCGTATGAAGTTAATAATATTAGCGTTTTCTATTTAGCTCTGAATACAAATCAAGTGTCTTTCATTATCAATACTTCATACAACATGATTAAACAACTTAAAAGAAAATTGATACCAGATAAAAATTAGACCAGTCAATAAATTTTAATTTTTTTTTTCAATTTCAAGTTTCAATAAATTTGTGCCATTATGCAATTATCTAAGATTTAAGATTGTATGGTACGCATCGCGAAAGGAAGGGCACGATATGGTATATGGTATTCTAGTGAAAATATCGAGATCCTCGATACGGATCGCAGTATCCTTATATACCTGCTACCAATGCACTCGATACGGATCGCAGTATCATTATATGCCTTCCACCAATGCACTCGATAAGGATCGCAGTATTTTCACATTCCTACTACCAATGTACTCGATACGGATCGCAATATCCTTACATTCCTGCTATCAATGCACTCAATATGGATCGCAGTATCCTTACATTCCTGCTACCAATGCACTCGATACGGATCGCAGTATCTTTACATTCCTGCTACCAATGTACTCGATACGGATCGCAGTATCCTTACATTCCTGCTACCAATGCACTCGATACGGATCGCAGTATCCTTACATTCCTGCTACCATTGCACTCGATACGGATCGTAGTATCCTTACATTCCTTCTACAAATGCACTCATTATGGTTCACAGTATCAATACATTATTGCTTCCAATGCACTCGATATCGATCGCAGTATCCTTACATGCCTGCTACCAATACACTCGATACGGATCGCAGTATCCTTACATTCCTGCTACCAATGCACTCAGTATGGTTCACAGTATCAATACATTATTGCTTCCAATGCACTCAAATACGGATCGCAGTACCCTCACATTCCTGCTACCAATGCATTCGATACGGATCGTAGTATCCTTACATTCCTGCTACCAATGCACTCAGTATGGTCCGCAGTATCCATACATTATTGCTTCCAATGCACACTTTGACTTTACTTGTACCATCAGTACTTTACTGCTTTATTCTCCCATCAACCTTTTTTGTTTACAATATATAGCCTAATAATTAATGTCTAAATATAATACGTTCCACGATTATCAAATTCTTGAAACCACACATACATGCTTCTCTCATTAAGGTATGGTCTTTTGATATGTCACTATTTTCTTGTCTAGATTAGCGCCCGTCTTCATTAAATAAAATGGCTTACTTTACATTACCTTTGTTTTGTTTTGCAGATGATCGGATCTGGGATGCGTTAGTGTTATACCACTCTGACCCAGTTGACGAGGAGTTCGTGCTTCGAAAGCTGTACCCCATGCTAGAGAAGATGGGCTTCAAAGCCAATATACACTTCAAGAACGTTGCAGTCGGAGAAAGTATGTGGTTTCCTTAGCTTTATGTTTTAGATAGAGCATAATATATCCACGAACGACATGTCGTTGACTACGACTTTGCGTAAAAATGAGAATTGGTCGCATGCTAATTTATCAATACAATTTCTTCCACACACCGTTTATGATTCATCAGTGTAACAATGATGTAGAATCAACATGTGCTTATGACTAACTACGTATCAGTTAGACCTAAGAGAGAGAGAGAGAGAGAGAGAGAGAGAGAGAGAGAATAAACGTATACAATGGGCTAGTACGAATTTGGCGAACTATTCAACGCAGTGATCTAATCGACGATATGTCGGGAACCATTTTATGAAGTGTACTATTTAAAAGTTCTCTTTCCAATCCTGCATTTCTGACCACCTTACCCGTATGTGAAGTGATTTTAAATTTTCCCTTCGTTTACTTTCTTGGGGGCCACGGGTGTCTGAACCTATCTCCGTAACCGATCATTGCCATCTCATCTCTGTCCGCGGGGGTCTGAGTCTCCGGTTCGGCCTATGTGAGAAAGCTGCCAAAGGCTTCCCATGTATCCCCCCAAAACAATAACAACAACAATTTACTTTCATGAACAGAATAACGTTTACTAACTTGTATATGTATTTTACCTATTTTCTTTACATCACTAATACCATGTCCCAATTTGTGAAAATATTGTTATTTTGTACGTTTCAATATTTTGTAAAATTATTTGAAGCCACGAAGTTACTAGAAATGCTTTGCAATACACTAAACAGAATTATTGCATACTACACTATATAAAATCTCACCTTTACACAAACCGCAGTTAATTTGGTAATTGACATTCACATCTAACATCTTCTATCAGCATTTCCATGTACATGTATGGCATAATATATCTCTCGCACTCTTCTTCCATCGAATTGTTGCAACCAGGAGAGACGAAAAATAAATCCTCAGTCTTATTCTTCAATTCCCAGCAATCGCAAACAGCAACAGCATTATTCAGGCAGTTCAAAACAGTAGGAGAATCATTCTGGTGATGTCCAAGAACTTCGTGAAGAGTGAGTTTACAAGGTTCGAATATCAGCGCGCACAACAGGAGTTGTTACATAAGAAGCACCACATCATTCCCATTCTTCTAGAGGACATCACCGAAATCAAGGACGCAATAGATCCCACCCTCAAGATCATTCTTAACTCTGTTACATGCATCGTGTGGTCAGGTGAGAACAACTCGAAAGAGTTACAGAAATTTTGGAAACGTCTGGAATTGTCCATGCCCAAAAGGCAAATGATCAAAGACGAAGGGAATGTACGGCCTGAAAGTATCACCATCCACGTTATTGATGCTAATAAATAGCGCAATGTGGTCAAAAATACAATAAATAAACAAACTGATGACTGACAACAGCATAACGATAACAAAACGATGTTACTAGTCATGTGGATACAAGTGTTGTAACTAAAGATTACAGACGCTTTTATCCAGTTTTAAAACATGCTGTTGAATTCCCATTCGGACATCTCGTTTTTCTTTTTAGTATATTTTTACTTGTTTTATATATATATATATATATATATATATATATATATATATATATATATATATATATATATATATATATATATATATATATTCTCTCACTCTTAAACAGTAAGTTCTCATTGTGTCGTCGTTTTTATAATCATTTTCTCTTCTGCTATATTTAATTTCTGTTTAGAATGTTTTGAATTAGAAAATGATAATTATGTTTTAATGCGATAAAGCAGTTTTCAATTCATAAGTAAACTTTTTCAGATTTTGAAACACGCAGTGAAGATTTAGCTATAAACCTTTACAAAAGAGGCATGTTTATAACTACAGTTATTGTGTTGCATAGTATTACAAAGCAAAGTTAAGGTCCGATGTATTTGTGCATATTCCTACAGGACAGTTTGGTTTGTTGATGAATCAACTGTTGGAAATGCGTAAGGGAGAAGAATAAACACTCAGTCTATATTCAAAGTGTAAGTATATACTCACTAGAAAGTGTTATGGAATATCCATTTTTATTATTTGCGGCAGTAACGATTGTGACTAAATGTTTGTTTCCGTTGGCACAGAAAAAGTTCATCGATGCAAATAAGGTTACTTATCTAATATTCAATTACCATGTAATGTTAATAATAGTGAGAATTAAAGACATTTCAAATGTCTCTTTTCAAGGTATTAAAACGAGTACATGTTATTGAGGAATATTATTTATTCATACATTATCGGTGGATACTATGTTGAATATTTTTGTGCACGTATATTCATTCTGCCACTTATCACATTTAATGGGTTTTGCCACGGTTTGGGTCATAAGGCAATATTCCATTATACTAATGGAAATAGGAATTCGGCAATAATGTTGACCAAAAGAACACAGTGCTAAAACTATTGGTGGTGATACCTCCCATACCACTGACAATAATACACATGTTTATAAATCTAGGAGCAGCAATCTGGAAATATCTTGCACTGTGTAAACTTTTGAGCACAATATGAATGATGATAAAATCGTAGAGATGCAGCTAATGTTCCTGTGCTTTTAAGTAGTGACATCTCTATTAGAACTAATATATTGAACTTAGGGATATATGCGAAAGGTATTAATATAGGAAATATAAATTCACAAGGAGTAAGGGGCAAATAAAATAAAGTAAGACTTTGCTTACATCACCAGAAAATAATGTACATGTCTTTGGAATTTCTAAAACATAGTTAAAGGAGAATCATTTAGACAACGTTTTGTAAGCAATTAATTGTTATATACCTTTCCGCAAAGAGAGAAGAACAGCAGACGGTAGGCTTCATGTCCGGATTGCTATTATTAGCATAACGACGTGAAGATCTAGAACTGAATTAAATCTAATCTGTTTGGATACAGATTTCTCCACAAATTTCCAAGCCCTTTCTTTTTAGGTTCATACACATACGTTGGAATACATATTTGGAATGAGAAATAGACCAAGTTTTGAATGAGGAGAAAAAATATTGCATTCTTAGTGATATAAACACGGATTTACGAAATGACCAGATAAGTAAAAACTGGACTGATTTTATGAAACCGTTTGGAATGACCCAATTAATTAAGGAACTCACTAGAATAACAGAAATTCAAAAACCTTCTTGATCATAATATATACTAACACCCCAGAAAATGTTTCTAAAATTAATGTTCCTAAGATTGGATTGAGTGGCCACTGTGTCATCTTCTTACACAAAAATGTAGCAAAAAAGGAATAAGTATGTCCATAAATTAATTTCTTAGAGAATTTTTAAACATTTTAACACCACCAGATTTCTGATGGGCATGGAACAGATTCCATGGGATACTGTGGCAAAGTTTGAAGATATGGATGAGATGTTAGATACACGGACATACTTGTTTTTTTAATGTAGTAAATCAACATGCACCATTACAAATGCAAATAATAAAGCATGATCAACAACCAGATTCCGTTGCTTCAGAGTAATTGGATACTATCAAAACAAGAGACTACTTTAAAGCTTCAGATAGTGAAGAGTGTTAAATTTGGAGAAATAAAGCAACAAAATTATTAAGACTGGAAAAAAACCCACATTATCAAAACGTTCTTGATGAAAATAGGAAAACCCTAAAAAAAAGTTGCACACTATTTAATGAACTAGGAGCTGTAAAATCCAAGAACATGATTGACATTCCTTATGACCATTACAAACTGCAAATTTGTCTAATGACTTTTTTGTGAATGTGGCCCCAAACCTTAACAAACTTAAAGATTTCGTCCTAAAAGGTTATAATATGATAATAGATTTGAAATTCCTGATGTAAGTTTAAATTTTTTTTAAAAATATCTGGAAAACATTGATATTACTAAATTAACAGGATTTAATATGATAGGTCAAATGATTGTAAAAGCAGCAGCACCTGCTATTTCCGCCACAATTGCATTCATATGTAATAATAGTATAAAGACTGGTGAATTTCCACAATTATGGAAAGCTGCAAAGGTAACTCCATTCCACAAAGCAAGGGCAAGAGAGGACTTGAATCATGTTCAGCCTATTTCTATCCTTCCAACTCTTTTGAAAATTAATTGAAAAGCATGTGCATGATTCATTTATGACTTATCTCAATGACCATAAATTTCTCCATCATAAACAGTCTGGTTTAATCAGTATTTGACACATAATTGTTGGCTTTAAACGAAGAAAAATTGGTAGGGAGAATTATGGTTAATTTTTCAAGAACCTTTTATCTTGTTAGTCATGAGCGTCTGCTAGAAAAATTGCAAGTCTACCAACGGAATGACACAGCCCACAAACGGTTTACTTCAGACATGAAATACAAATTTCGGAAAGTGACTTTACAGGTACATGTATCTGAAAATAAATGCATAAAATGTGGTGTGCTACAAGAATCTATACTCGGACCATTTTTGTTTGTGATATTTATAAATGATCTTCGTCTACAGATCGGTAACACCCTATCATCAGGTTGGAAATATAGTACCATCAGCTTCGAAATACAGTATCAACAAGTTGAAAATACAGTACCATCAACTTGGAAATACAGTATTATCAAGTTGGAAATACAATTCCATTAACTTGGAAATACAGTATCATAAAGTTGGAAATACAGTACCATCAATCTGGAAATACAGTATCATCAGGTTGGAAATACAGTATCATCAACATGGAAATACAGTACCATCAAGTTGGAAATACAGCATCATCAAGCTGGAAATACAATATCATCAAGTTGGAAAATACAGTACCATCAACTTGGAAATACACTATCAAGTTGGAAATACATTACCATCAACTTAGAAATACAGTATCATCAAGCTGGAAATGCAGTACCATCAACTTGGAAATACAGTATCATCAAGTTGGAAATACAGTAGAGTACCATCAACTTGGAAATAAAGTATCATCATGTTGGAAATACAGCATCATCAACATGGAAATACAGTACCATCAACTTGGAAATACAGTATCATCAAGTTGGAAATACAGTACTATTAACTTGGAAATACAGTACCAATAACTTGGAAATACAGTATCATCAAGTTGGAAATACAGTACCATCAACTTAGATATACAGTATCATCAAGTTGGAAATAGAGTATCATCAACATGGCAATACAGTATCACCAACTTGGAAATACAGTATCATCAAGTTGGAAATACAGTATCATCAAGTTGGAAATACAGTAACATCAGCTTAGAAATACAGTATCATCAACATGGAAATACAGTATCATCAACATGGAAATACAGTAACATCAAGTTGGAAATACAATATCATCAAGTTGGAAATACAGTATCATCATGTTAGAAATACAGTATCATCAACTCATCTATATGCTGATGATGCTACTTTCTCTGATGAACAAAGTTGCAAAACTGAATTAGAAAATAATCTTCAAATGGCATGAAACAAGATTAAAATATGTTGCAAGAAAAATAGCATGGATGTAAATACAGATTAAACAAAGATTTCATTAATGATAACGCAGCTGTAAAGAGCACAGTTAAATAATGATGACTCATGCGTTTTCTGTAATAAAGAAAAACTGAAAGTGGTTTCCATGAACAATATTCTCGGTATTCTTGTTGACAATAATTGCTTTTTGGTCCATGTAAGTCTCATTACAAAGAAAACAAATTCCTATCTTTGGCTATTAAGAAAAGTTAAAGTATTTCATTCCAAAAACAGTACCATGTCACTTTTTACAAGAGTTACATTCAGCCTTATTTTCACTATTGTCATATCAGATGGGGAAATAGTCTGATGCTAATGTTAAGAAGATTTTTCGGCTACACATACAAGCCTGTATACTAATGCTAGACGGTTAACGTGGAAACATTATAGAGGCAATGGATACTTTAAACATCCAAACTTTTCAAGAACGACTTCACCTACGGAAAGCCGAAATGATTGATAACGTTTCTGTCAAGTCAGCTCCAGTTTACTTGAGAAATACATTAAATGTAGAGAAACCAGTAGAATCTCAAACCTTATATCAACGACAGCCAAAAATTTCCTAATTCCAAAGCCACAAAGAAAAATTATTTAAAAAATAGTTTTGAAAATTCGTGGCCATTAAACAGAACATTATACCAAAAGAAATCAAACAATCTTCTAGCATCTAAGCTTTTCACCATGGGTATATTAAATAGATGAAATCTAAATCTTAATTAATACCAAATGGCCTATCCACCTTCCCCAGCTACATTTTTATATAAGTATATTTCATATGTGTTATTCAAGAGTTTAACTTGACCAGTGATCACTGATAGTAATGTCATCTATTAGTATACTTATAATAGTTAACAGGTCTGCGTCTGTAATATCTATACACATTACTAATATATGTGAACTTGTATGTGTGAGATGGACAGTGATGGATTGCACTCTGTATATATCTAGACATCGATCTTCGAAGGTTTCATGGTAGATTAGTTCTGTTTGCAACTAAAAGTTAGGATATTTATGTCAGATTCTAACATGGGTTATTGTTCATTATATCCTAGTACTTTTCCACGGGAGTTCAGAGTTAACATAACATTTGAAAACATCTTCAGTAAAGATAAATAGTGATAACGAAGGCATTTAACTAGAAACCATTTGATTTCGATGGTACCAATTGCACAACCAATTAATGATAAACAGTGATAACGAAGGCTTTTAACTAGAAACCATTTGATTTCGATGGTACCAATTGCACAACCAGTTAATGATAAGCAGTGATAACGAAGGCTTTTAACTAGAAACCATTTGATTTCGATGGCACTAATTGCACAACCAGTTAATCATAAACAGAGAAACGAAATAGCTTTCTTTTATAACTAGAAACAAAGTTATTGCGATATCAGCCAAGACAACAGTGGCAGATTTTACACTTGATTTTCCAGAATTAGCCTGAAGGGTGTTATAATACAGTACACAAAGTATTGGAGAAAGTTATCTTTGGCAAGTTTACAACTCAACAATAAAAATAAAGCTCAGTAACTGTAGACGAGCTACGAAACATGGTTTATTCCCATGATTTCCAGTTAATACAAATATCTGCAAAATCCACTAAATGTTTCTTTGATGGACAACAGAAACACACAGAAGTGAATAAGCAAGTGTTAACACTTTTTATTATGATAACCACTGTATCTGGCTTAATTTTAGAAGTAAATATGATACAAGAGTATGTGGCTTAATTAACTAATTTGTAATACAATATTTACTTTCAAATCAACATAAATCAAAATGGGGTTTTTTATGCTCAAAACTGCATTTAATCTGTTTCGGATGCTCAGGAAAACATTCAAAACAACAATCATAATTCATTTATGTTTTATACGTGATAAATAAAGTAGCCGTTGTTAACAGGTGTGTTAAAACGGCTTTGCCTACGGATCGTGCCATTGGCAAGGTGCCGTTAACCAAAGATGCAAAGTGTACTTTTGGTAACCTTTCAGCATAGTAAATGCATTTCTAAGATCCTTCTGTCATTGATAATCTGTAGAAAAGTTATGACTGCACTAAGAGACTGAATACAAAACATTTTTGATTGCGGTTTTAATCTCGAGCATATTTTCTGTTCAGCAAAGTTTAAAATATAAATAGGGTACTCAAAGAGGAAAATGTGGTTTGTTTTTTTTATCCTGAATATAAATTAGATTTGTTATTACAATTACTGATTGATATATACCAAGGCAAAGTAAAAAATATTTCTATGACTGAAGGCTGTAAATAAGAAAGTAAGGAACCTAATACAAACCAGTCTTTAATGGTAGATATTGTCAAATGTGTATGTGCATATGTGCGTGTGTGTCGTACAAAAAGACATCTCTGTTACGAGAGATTTCAAGAAAATACATGGATTTTGGTAGTGATTTACAGAAAGAATAACAAAACGCTATGGAATCAGTGTTTGGAGAAAACCACGTTATTCCAGAAATAAAACAAACGAAATCAATATTTAATATGTTTATAGTATCCTATTCAGTATAGAAACGTATCTGTTTGTGAGGTAATAAGCTTACATTGTGAGCCAAAACATGAATACGCCTGTAATCATGCAGAGATAATGCTGCCTTATCAGTTATATCTCACGCGTCTCATATTTGTATGACGGTAGTAAATTCATTTCTTCGTAATTGTTCTTGTGACTAAATAAATAACCCGTGTACATTCATGATTACACATTTTAAAAATATCTTTAAATACTTTGTTTTCATCTTTGTCTGTCGTGACTAAAGCAAATTTCACCTTAGTTCACAAACTTGCCAAATTAAAAGGTAGAGTGACATTCTTACTCCTTTGTGGACTACCAGGTGCGTTCTCATTTGGAAAGTCCTTAGTTTATAACTTGATTTTATCAGTTTTGTCACAATACGTTTTCTGTCTCAACATAGTGTTACAATGGACCTGTATCAGTTAAATGTTGTCTAATTCTATCATTGTATTCGTTTTTTAGTTTGCTGTATTCAAATTTTTGTATGTGTCATTTAGATAAGTCTAACACTGTAAACCTACCGTAAAGTAGCTTGTTTAACTGATTTTACTGGGTTTCTTTTTCTGAATTGACCAAGCCAAGGTCATCGACAATAATCATTCTTTCCGGCATTTTAAGTCTTTAATCATCTGTACACGTTTTAACTGTTGTTTTCTTTTCCCTGAAAGTTTCATAATACTACTACTATTTGGAGAAAATGACTCAATTAGTTGCAGGTATTAATCTACCCTGAGGTATTCCTTTATGTGCAATAGATACAGTACAGTATGATCGATCGGATAAACACTAATGTACTGAGTTATAAACGTGTGACCTTTATGATACTTTTGTGAAAAATAGTCACCTCGCTGTCTATAGATTCCGCTCTTGAGGATAGTTATATCAGGACGCAAAAGTTGATTTACATCAGATCTTCATTTGCACTCCGAGTTAAAAATAAATATAAGCTTTACGTTTAAGCTAGCAGAAAACATTTTAGTGCGTATTCCCTTGCGCTCACGTAAAGATAATACAAATGCGCCAATGAATTTTGATTTTCTGGACCTAGTCTTACTGCGCCAGTGAATATTGACCTTCAGTTTAGTATTCTCGAATAAGGATTAGAGTGCGTTAGTGTAAAAGAAGCATTGTACCGTGCTAGTGATTATCTTACAGTAATTGTTGGCGTTCTCGTATAAGACATGGCCAGACACACAGATATGATTGCATTAACCTTTGCATATTTCTTCACATATAAAATCTGAGTTGTACTACACTATCGATGGAAGTTTTCAGTTTGAAAAAGACAATGTACACCTTTTGCACATAATCATAAGAGTGTAATGAAAGCTGGATATGCAAATAAATGTTTCTATATACTGTAAAAACTCACAACAAGCAGTTCATTTATGGTTTGAAAACAGTTTTTTTTTTGCACTAAAGAGCTCGTACTTATCTGCATCCCCACACAAGCTAAAGAAGATACCCTCTTGTCTTCATAACGTTCTAAGAGTGTAAATGGACAAAACACCCGTGACTCAAAATTCGAAATCATAACTTAAATGGTTTTAATAAAGGAGAATAAGAACGATTGCAAAATGTGATGGCAAGCTTGCTAAGCTCAGTTCGAAATTATGCTAATATTATGAATAAATTTCTTTAAACTGGGCAATTTTGTATTCCGAGTATAAATAAAATTTTACGTTCAAGATGCCTCGCAAACAAAGGGCTTCTGTTTTTCAATGCTTTTACATATGAAGATGTTTTCCAAGATTGCATTAACAAAGTACATTAACAAAGCCTTATTTAAGGCCATTTACTTGTTCTGCTAAAGTAGACCATTTTGTAATTTTTTACAAATTTCAAAGCCGTAACCTGAGACCAGATTGGATAGTTCTGGAATTGCACGAAAAACAATCTCCCATATAAAAAAAAACCCGTCGCAGTAAGGAACGACTTGCAGTTAAAAATTTGTATGTTTTTGCCGGAAGCCTTTTTAGTTCAGTCCTGTTGACCTTGCCGCTCTCTCGCATTTATATTGATTCAAAAGGCTACAATCATTCCTGTCATAAAAGAAACCGAAAAACTAGACTGACTGAAGGCTCTAAGCCATAAAAAGTGAGACGTTTCCAAAAGCAATATATATATATATATATATATATATATATATATATATATATATATATATATATATATATCAGCATTTGACGCCTATGGTCATATATAGATTCTTCATCTAAAAGATCTACAATGATCCCAACATTACCTCATGAAAAGGTTAGGATTTTATTGCACAGAAACGAGAGACCAATGCTTAACAAGTTTATACAGCATGCATGAAGCGCATGATCCTCCATGTTGATTTATTTCTACAAGGAAGGTCTACCGGTATTTAGGCATGCACTTCAGCAAACTAAATGCCATTTTTAAATTTTAATATGCCCAGATATGGGCCAAATAAGAAAGACTATTGTATATGTCCTATAAGCTTACCGTAGCTTCATAGTCAGATAATGTAGTGTGGAATCTATTTCGTTAATAATGTTTGCTCTTACTTTAAATTTGCAAACAGTTTATAGGCAGAAGAGTACTATTGTCAATATCCTAGACTGAAAACACGTGTGAAGATATTAGTGTCAAGTAACATCTTATGTATAGATAGATATGTTTATATGAAAGAACAAAATGATATGCATATTATCGATATCTCATCGCTTTCTTTTTTGTGTCACCAACTGTACTAGAACATGACCAGGCACATTTTGAGGTAATATTGATCAGATCAGCAGATAACACTTGTTTTCGGTTGGCAATCCTACTCTCCTTGGTGCAAGCAGCCATTCGCCAAATGAAAATACGATCTCATCTGGTGGTGCATTCTTCGATCGAGAACTTGTACGTGCTAATGCTATAATGCCAAGCTGGCCTCGAGTTAGTATTGGTACATTATGGTGGTCCCAACAGCTGATTTTTATTTGGCCTTTAGCAAGGTTATGTCTTAGTGTATGCGAGGGTTAGTTAACACCGTTTCCATGCATATATGCATGAACAAGTGAAACAAAATACATGATCAATGTTGGCATTCTTTGCCAGGTCATCAATCACCCTGTCAGTAAATTCAGCAGTCTCATCATCACTTATATGTAATAGTAAAAGCTAATCTTAAACACAAACACCACGGTCAATTACGCGTAAGTCTCATTTATCAGATGTATTTATATTCTTTCGTTTTAAATGAGCTGTTAGTAGAATCTAACCTAAATATAGAATTAATTTGGTCTAATATTTTGGCTTCGGCATAAGGATTATGCAATCACTTTCTTGGTTCTAGTAATTGAATAGTATTAGTGGTAGTAGACACGTACATAATAAAGAAATAATATCCGGATTTATCAGCAACAAGTCTAAAGTCACTACTGGGATGAAACCAATTAATATTTGCAAATTTTAAGGGAATATTCAGAGTCTATTTTATCAGGGCTAATTATTATATACTTTACTGTCAATTTAGCGTTGCCAACCACGGCTTTGTTGTCACGGAATTTTATATCTACGTATGTTTTTGTCGCAGCATCATCGTCATCTGTGAGTTCTTGAAGCAGCTGCATTAGGTTGCTATTGATAATAAGGTATCCACTCGTCAACCATCTTTTTAACTTTTGATACCATGTTTGTGTCGACACAGTCTTTGATAAAAGCAACCGACAAGCCGGCTTCTCTGATTTAATCATTTTCACTGATCACGGCGAGGTTTTGAGCGACAGCGCCTCGTACCGTCAACATTTTGTGTAATACTAAGCGTTCTTCGAATTTAAAATTAATAAGAGTTTGTAGGCTTTGGCTGTCTGCATATACCTCCAGCTACTTTAACAGCAAGATGACCTCATCTTGGCCCATCCAATCAAGTTTGTAACAATAGAGTAAAATTAAACAGTATTAGACAACTTTGTCGTCGATGTTTATAATTAATAACTTCAGGTTGTGGTGCAAACCCACACGAGTGAAAATATATAAGATGTCTGGGTGTCATTATGTATGCAACCTAATGTGTCCTCGGCCCTGTTCTCAAATCCATGTTAATTATGCCAGTTACTCTTGTGCAAGGAATCATCGATACAAGTTCATTCCGCATAAAGACACCTCAGAAATGTTTCTCTGACTTTACCATCAAAATTGATTAGTGGATAGGCCTTCTGCGAATTGTACCGTATAGTCGAAGACCTCTGCCTGAGGTTATTCTGCGAGCTGTTCCTGGTAATCGAAGACCTTTTCCGTTTTGTTCGTCCAACGATGGATCTAAATGGTCTGATCGACCGCCTTTCTTAAAGTCATTCCGGATGCGGTTCCGTGGTCGCTTTGTCAACCTCTTCTGCAGCAGCTGCAGCTGCCAACAATGTTGGAATTGCTGCGCGGAATTGAAACGTTTCACATTTGCATTTGCATTACCTCTGACTTGGATAATTTGAATGTCACCGTGGTCTTTCTTTTCGCCGCATTAAGCTGATTACTTTGTATTTTGGTCAACCACATGGTGACAAGTTCAGTTAAGAGTTTTGCAGAAGGTCTCTATGTGAACCAATAATCTCTTTTATTGCGTTTTTATTTTTAACCGTTAGGGCAATCCTGACAATGTTGGGGGTGATATCATACGCCATGCGTAAAAATCGTTTATCATTTGGAATGTTTTCAGGCGAACCAAAAAGTGTTATTGACGACCGTGTGGTATGAATCGCATACGGTGAAGATTTTATTGAAATGACAGAACTTAGTGTGGGTTCATGTTCACGTATAAAAATTTTAGAGTCTTTGTCGATCGGCAATGTGATTATTTGTCGGATCACTTAACTGATCCATTCCATATAGTACGTCCCCGAAAACAAATGAGTATTTGCACCATCACTATCAAATTGCCGTAATCGGATATTACGTCAAATGTAATAAAGTCGCCTCGATGCCGATGCAATCTTGAGTGACCTACCTTCCAAGCAATTGGTTTAGTAAAATTTCATGTTAAATTCTAGTTTCATTGAGGTAACACTCGGAGTTGTATTGGCAGCAACATGTTGCATCGCAGCACAGATTTCACGTAAAATACAAACTGTTTCAATTGCATCAGAACTCATCATCTTTGTAAGAACTTTGTTCGTTGTATTAATTGTCAATTTCTTTCACAAGATGATACACCAACACGCGAAACATATCACGGTCGTTGATGTCATTGGTAAGCAGCTAATATATAAATAACCCAAATTTTTTTTAACAATAATTGTATGTTTACAAAAAAATGTCCAAGTCTGGTTTGGTCATTTCTTCACCTATGCTTCTCTGGAGTTCAACAATTTTATAAAAATCATTCTAATTCAAAATTATTACTATAGAGTCAGTTCACTCCACTCCATTCCTTGAATACACTTCCATCCCATTCCGTGTTGATGTAGCTCGGCCGCGTATCTCCTGTCTTTTCATTCTCCAACATACAAATTTATAATTGTTTTAGGTCAGGTATATTAGGGTCAAATCTTAGGGGATGTTCTGCCAGTACCTTTCCATTATATCTCTGAACTGGTGTTTCCAACTTTAATCGGTACTAAGATGATTCTTGTTGTGGAAAAGTCGCAGGTACTTCTCCAACATCTTGCATGTCCTCTAACCTCTTTTGAATTTGTTCTAATTCTTCTAATTGTACTGGCGCAAGCCTAATTTGACTAGTTCGTTAGTGTGTTCCCATAATTGCGGTAGTGGTTTCCGCAAAGTTTCTAGCTTGCGTGGTCTTGGATGCAATTTCTTTTGTTAGATTAATCAGTGGCGCAAATGTTTTTCGAAACCCACTTTGAGTTCTTCTCGTGCAGTTTGTAGCGATTGTAACATATCTTTGACACTTTGCTGCCGGCTGCAACATTACGAATCAGTTCTTGCTGTTCGCGAAGAGATTTACGGCTTCGCTCAGCATACACTTTTTTATGAGCTAAATTTTGAGAGTGCCAGTTTTGACATTTCATATGTTTATTATCATTCTTAAATTGCTGTATCCAAACCCATGCTATACTTCTATGTCCACCGGTTAAGTCAATAGTAAGAACACTATAAGGCTGTAGGGTGACCTCCTCAAACGTATTACGAAACTGAGCCAACGAAAAGTCTACAGCACACCAAGTCGAATGAATATTTGTGAGACCATGCGCGTCATACTATGGAATATCATCATTTTAAAGTTCGGATAACTTTATACACGTGTACGCATCGTTGTTTAAAATAAATCATTTCTGAATTTTTATGTCGGCCTGAGCAAATAATTATCGCGGGATTGATTGAGATTTCAAGCATCAAATAGTCGTACACAACAAGATTATCTGCGCTTGAATTCAAATCATCAATGGGTCTGCCGACGGCGCAGTAATCTACAGGTGATCCCACGTTAACCATCTCATAATTAAATTCAACACCAGTTGAGCTTTTATCTTGCTCCAGCTGGAACAACAATTAATGCACGAAGTGAGTTTCAAAACATGCCACCGTGCTAGATTGGTCTGTTCTTTGCCTGTTCTGAAAATTCAATGATCGTAAAATCTTTGATTTTTTTTTACAAAGAATTTCGTTTTTCCTTTTCCATGATGCCGTTGAATTATACAGTTGTTGTATAATACAATCATATTTTCACGTGTGCGATGGCGCAACAAAAGTCTTACTGCAAATTTAACTCGAGTTCAAATGCGCAATAATAAAGCCGCGATCTCGAAAACTTGTGTTCGATGTGTAGCAAAGAAGTTTACGTTCGTGAGAGCTGGCATCGGCCGTAGACGCTCAGGGTCTAGCAAAACCCGTTGGCGGTGATGTCGCTGCTGCATTAACGAAACTGCCCGGAACTCCCTATACCAAATATTCCATTGAGAAGCACATTCCTGGATATAATTAATGTATGCCTGGTATACGGTTTCATATCCAACTTGATCCTACCAACCAACCAAAGCCTACTGAAGCACTTATAAATCGTGTTGATGCTGCATGTTACACCGTGTAACAACTTTTTTTTTGTTCCTGGGTAGTAAGTGTTATTTCCTAATTGCTTATGCCTCAAAAGTATAGAAAATGGCTATTATTCCCTACAAACGTTGCTTTTTTGACCAGGACAGTGATATTTTGAAATTTACTTATTTTCCAGAACATTCCAGATAGATTCAGTGCCGAGTAAACTTGGAGTAACTTCTAGAACTTTCTAGAACTTTCCAGTAATATAAATAGTAGTATAAATGCAGGGGCCTTAAGCCGACCAGTTCAGTTTAGTTCCAGCTGCCTAAGTGGATACATATCTGCATTTTTCTGAGATGGCATGAAGAGGGTGCAAGCATCCGGCAGACGCATTTTGCTATGTCTGCGGCAAATTTATCATGACAAGAGCAAAAAAGTACGCCTTGGAAGTATCTGCTAATATGTTTGAGGCCAACAAGGCATATTTCAGCATGCCTGTCTTGGATCAAGACAAACCCTGGGCACCTCATTTCACCTGCGAGCACTGCAAAAATACTCTGGAAGGTAAGATGGACAATTACTGCTTGGAATTTTATGTTATAAAATTTGTTAAAATTTTTAAAATTGTAAAAGTATTTAATTTTAAAATGTTTTACAATTTTCTGTGTTATTGAAAAAATATTTCATATATGAAAAATGTTGCGAGAATCTCTTACACATTAGTCATGGGTGAAATAAATGTATTTTTGTAGGATGGTACAGAGGGGAAAAGAGAACCATGAATTTCGCTATCCCAAGAATTTGGCGGGAACCCACTGACCACTCAAGCACCTGCTACTTCTGTATGGTGGACCCTTCCAAATGTTGGACTGGCAAGAATGCACCCGCTATCATGTATCCGGACCTTCCGTCATCCATCGCCCCGGTGCCACACTGCCCTGAGCTCCCCGTACCCACTCCTTCGGAGAGAGAGCAGCCGTCTTTAGAACAGAACAGCAAGTCAGAGCGAGGAAGACGTTGTAGATCCAGATGACAGTTTAAGAGGTGGAGCTGAAGAGAGAAACCCATACTACCCCAACCAAAAAGACCTCAACGACTTCGTCAGGGATCTTGGTCTCACCAAGTCCAATGCCGAGTTTTTGACGTCTAGGCTCAGGCAGTGGAATTTGTTGGATGAAAGTGTGCAAGTAACAGATCAGAGGAAGCGTCACCAAGCTTTTTCAAACTTCTTCACCCGTCAAGATGGCTCTGCTTCTGCCACGATGTGACCAATCTGATCGAGGCAATCGGGATCGCCTGTAACCAGAATGAGTGGCGCCTCATAATTGACAGCTCATCCAGGAGCCTCAAAGCCGTGCTGCTCCATAATGGGAACAAATACCCGTCTCTTCCCCTGGCTCACTCGGTGCACCTCAAAGAGGATTACAACCGCATCAAGACCTTGCTGGACGTCTTGTATGATGACTACGGCTGGGAGGTCATCGGAGACTTCAAAATGGTGGCATTCCTGATGGGTCTCCAAAGCGGTTTTAGCAAGATTCCCTGCTATCATTGCCTTTGGGACAGCAGGAACACCAAGGCGCACTACCACAAACGGGACTGGCCACAGCGGATCGCGTTCTCTGTGGGGAGGAACAACGTCAAATGGGAGCCACTGGTGGACCCTTGGAAGGCGCTGATGGCACCACAGCACATCAAACTGGGCCTTATGAAACAATTTGTCAGAGCTATAGATAAGGAGTCGGCAGCCTTAAAGTACCTTCAAGACTTCTTCCCTAAAGATGTCTGAGGCAAAGGTCAAAGTCGGTGTCTTCATCGGACCACAGATAAAGAAGATGCTGGAGTGCAATGACTTCCCCAAGAAGCTCACTAGTAAGGAGAAAGCGGCTTGGAAAAGCTTTGTCGCAGTGGTTCGGGGCTTCCTGGGCAATCACAAGGCCGAGAACTATGTGGAGCTGGTTGAGACTCTGGTGAAGAACTACGACACAATGGGCTGCAGGATGTCCCTCAAAGTCCATATCCTTGATGCTCATCTTGATAAATTCAAGGAGAACATGGGAGCGTACTTGGAGGAGCAAGGCGAGCGCTTCCACTAGAATATACTGGACTTTGAATTCCGCTACCAAGGACAGTATAACGAGAACATGATGAGAGACTACATTTGGGGGCTGATTCGTGAAAGTGATTTATAGTATAATCGTAAATCTCGAAAAACTACTTAGTTCTAAATCTTTTGTGGTCATATTTGTATTACTTTAGTATAAATGCATGTTAATTTTGACTCATATGTTGCTTTTCTGACTTTATGTGGACTAAAAGACACAAATTCGCCCGTTTTTTCATTGGAAATAGGTACATTTCAAAATATCACTGTCTTTGTCGCAAAAGCAAAGTTTGTGGGGAATAATAGTCATTTTCTAAACCTTTTAGGCATAAGCAATTACGAAATAACACTACTACCCAGGAATAAAAATTGTGTTACATAGTGTTACCGACGTGATCTTGCTTATAAAGCATCAAACGATATCCGTGAACGTCAACATGCGGACGGGGATCTCATTAATTTTTTGAAATGCAGTTTATCATACACTCGGAGAACGAATTGCCAGATGGATCATCAAACGCGGCATGATGGCCAAAATTATATTAGGTGGTGGACAAAGGCCACTCATGGGAAAAATAAATCAGTTGATACAATGGTATAAACTAAAAACATTTATATAACCAGGTGGTCCGCATGAATTTTTTCCCCATTTTTAAATGACGAAAGTAGAAAATACCCTGAATATATTTTAATCTACGGAAAATCAAATACATCTGTTCTTTTCTTGTGATCCTCCAACATCGGAAATTACAATGCTTTAATATGTATTGAATGGGACATTACTTTAAGGGAGTTATGTACTACTCTGTATTTCCTTGTTTTGCAGAGGCAATTATGTAACAAATATTGTAAATAAATCATGCAACTAAGAACATTAGTAATTAATGTTGAGCATTGTAAATATAACGAATACTGCTATTACAGTTAATGGTGACCTGGTATACAGAGCCAAAAGGAGCCACAGAAAAGAATACTGCTATTATAGCTAATTACAGCTAATGGTGGTATGGTATAGAGACCCAAAAGGTGCCACAGAAACGAATACCGCTATTACAGCTAATGGTGTTCTGATATACAGACCCAAAAGGTGCCACAGAAAAGAACACTGCTATTACAGCTAATGGTGATCTTGTATACATACCTAAAAAATGATCAGAAACGAATACCGCTATTACCGCTAATGGAGTTCTGGTATACACACACAAAAGGTGCCAAAGAAAAGAATAATGCTATTACAGCTAATAGTTATCTGGTATATAGATCCAAAAGGTGCCACAGAAAAGAATACTGATATTACAGCTAATGGTAATCTGATATACAGACCCAAAAGGTGCCACAGAAACGAATACTGCTATTACAGCTAATGGTGTTCTGGTATACAGACCCAAAAGGTGTCGCAGAAACGAATACTGCTATAACAGCTAATGGTGACCTAGTATAGAGACCCCAAAAGGTGCCACAGAAAAGAATACTGCTATTACAGCTAATTACAGTTAATGGTGATATGGTATACAGACCCAAAAGGTGCCACAGAAAAGAATACTGCTATTACAGCTAATTACAGTTAATGGTGATATGGTATACAGACGCAAAAGGTGACGCACAAAAGAACTAGAAAAACATGATTATTATAGCTTTCATAGTGACCCCAAAACAATGATAGAAACTGATAAACATACAAACAACAACCGTAAAATAAAAACACACAATATATATAAAAGTTAATGTGAGTGGTACACTGTAGGTGAAGTGCTTCCTTTCAAAACAGATGAATGACAACGTTGGTAGGGACTTAACAATTAAAATCAATTTGTTTTTGTGCCAGAAAATAGAAAAATGACAATAATAACTATAAGTGATGGGTTTGCTAAATATAAAATCGAAAATCAATCTTTATCACAGAATATGTTTAACTCTTGCTTTAAACTCATTTGTTGTTTCTATCGATTCTCATTTTATTCATTCATCCATTCTAACACCGAATGCAAAACTCGTATGCCCAACTACGTATCAGATTCAGTTATTAATCACTCTCTACGTTTTTTTTAACTGTTTTGGTTTTAATTGTATAATTTCTACCAATTATACCAGAGCGTTACGACTCTCTAGTCACAAACTACGTAACAGAAAAAAGGTGTTTCATTTGCTCTTTGTTGGAAATTCTCTTGTATCATTAGACATTGTGACGAATTGTTGTTTAAGCAAATACTGATCATTAAATATCGGGGGGATGGGGTTTCTGTTGACGTTACTCTTTTTGGCAGTTCTGAAATTGTGTGAGCTCTTTCATTTCTACTATGTCCAATAGTTTTTATTCATTGCCAACTTCTTCCCTCAATGTTTTAATGGCTTTTTCATTATTATACTTCAGAGTCTTGCGGACTTAGATATCAACAAATCTATGTCCAAAGCGACTATTAGGAGTTTAAATCTATTATTTTTTATCACAGTGTTTGACACCCTTTTTCATATCTGTTCTAATATTTATTGGAAAGATCTCAGATAGCTGGGGAGAAAATGAAATGTTGTAAGTAGGAGAGGAGTAAATGCCAGCACAGATTATTCGAGAGGCAAAGATGATTCATTCTTTGATGAAAATAAAAAGAAGTTTATAAAAATTGATATTTGTTTATACGATTAACGAAAAGTCCATCTGCAGTATCGCCTGGAATTATTAGTTGCAGTGATGTTTGGAAATAGCTTGATGGTATGTTAATATCCTTTGCTGAATATTTTATTTTGCTTATTTTGAGTTAGTTGGATCTCGTAAAACTCATCATGGTACATGAAAAGTACTGTATGCGTGCCGATGTTTCTTCAAGAGACCTCGCGGCAGCAGACAACGATGAAGGCACATTTGTAAACTATTCAAAAATTAAAAAGTAGCTGCTTTTGCGGTCATTAGCGCAATATAAACGATTGTTTGTTTATTTCATGATAAATATTGTTTGGAAAATATCTAAACAGCCATTTCAACATGTGAGTATCGGATCACATTAGTAGAGCTGACGTTGTAATCAGCACCATCGTGATCATTTTTTCCACATAACTTTTACCTCTTTTTGTCCTCATCAATTGCGTGTTGCATTGTTTCGGATTGCTTGTCAGACTTTGGAATACGGTTCTTTTCTGCAACAGTATTAACGATCAGGTTTGAAATCAAGTCTAAACGAATTTTATATTGCTATAAATGGATGTTAAAACTGGATATTTTCTTGTATGTTCATCCTTTACTTTCATACAGAAGCTGTGTGGTGATTGACTTAGGTGTTATAAACTAGCCAATGAGACGGCTACAATTTGAATCGTTTCTTCAATCTTTTAAAACGTATTAATGACTTCAGACTGATGTTAAATCTTGTCATTCTATCGTTGACTTTGTTGTAGTCACTTCATATAATGAATCACTGAGGTGATACTGAATGACTATAAGGCGTTTTTAATCGAATATTGTTATCCATAAATAGCATATATGCTTTCATCGAATCATTGTGGATTTACATTGAACGTTTATAAGATCTTGATACTGTAGAGTAATTTTTGCATAATACGAATATGCATGTTTATCCACATCAATATTGTAGTGTATTCCTTATCCACACTGCAAAGTTTTAATCATTTTGCCTTGTACGAATATGCATGTTTATCCACATCAATGTTGTAGTGTATTCCTTATTCACACTGCAAAGTTTTAATCATTTTGCCTAGTACGAATATGCATGTTTATCCATATCAATATTGTAGTATATTCCTTATTCACACTGCAAAGTTTTAA
Source organism: Megalonaias nervosa (assembly GCA_016617855.1). Lineage (NCBI taxonomy): Eukaryota > Metazoa > Mollusca > Bivalvia > Unionida > Unionidae > Megalonaias > Megalonaias nervosa. The sequence goes on along the minus strand of JAECUM010014930.1, from coordinate 2,969 downwards.
TCATTTTGCTTAATACGAACATGCATGTTTATCCACATCAATATTGTACTGTATTTCTTATTCACACTGCAAAATTTTAATCATTTTGCTTAATACGAACATGCATGTTTATCCACATCAATATTGGAGTGTATTTCTTATTCACACTGCAAAGTTTTAATCATTTTGCCTAATACGAACATGCATGTTTATCTACATCAATATTGTACTGTATTTCTTATTCACACTGCAAAATTTTAATCATTTTGTCTAATACGAATATGCATATTTATCCACGTCAATGTTGTAGTGTATTCCTTATTCACACTGCAAAGTTTTAATCATTTTGTCTAATACGAATATGCATGTTTATCCATATCAATGTTGTAGTGTATTCCTTATTTACACTGCAAAGTTTTAATCATTTTGCTATCAAACGTATTCTAATAATTGATGGTAATCTATGTAGATTTAACATCGACACTCAAAAACCACTGTCAAAACACTTTGGGTGCTGACTTAGCTCACAGAAACGAGTAATTTCATTGTGCGTCTCTCGTGTCAACAAATTCGCACCTATATTATCTAAAATGCTATTAATTAAAACAACCAGATTTGTTACAGTCTTATTCCGTTTAAACTTGTTGGCAAATAGACATCATTTGTAAATACCAATAGAGCTGCTTTCACGTTAAATGCATGTACCACCTTTTGAAACAAAATATTAAATTTAGTACATTGTTGCTTTTGTACGAAAATTCAATATATGAAACAAATTGATTTAGCGTTTTCTACACCATTGAAACTCAGCTCTGAACAGTAAAGCAATTCACTGTACTTTCGTTATACATGGATTGTACGATCATTCACTTTAATCAGGTTTCGTGATATTATCTTCTTTTATTTTTGAAAGATTGCAAGTAGCGCATTGATATAATATAATTGAGCTCGGACACTGAATCTATTGAGAAAACTGGAATTTGTATTTCTCAAAATTTCTTAATATATTTATTTGTGTGCACATAGGGTTATGATTATGATTTAATAGTAACTATGATCCTCTTCTGTCAATGTATCCACTACTGTTTTCCTATGCATGCATATATGTATGTATGTATGTATGTATGTATGTATGTATGTATGTATGTTGGGTTTAATAGCACATCATCATACTACACGAGATGTCTGTGGTTATATTATATGACCTCGATTGTGATTTTGACCTCGTGACCCCAATACCAATGAGGCTCTTTCTCGATCCAAAGTTTACATACCAGGATAGCATTAATAAGTGGGTTTTTTATATTCATCTATCAGTCGTTAACTTTGCATATGGAATATGACGTAATATTTGTCATGACCTTTCAACTCATGACCTCCAGAAGGATTTAGTTCAATCAAAGATCTTCAATAAAATTATCATGCGAAAGAAAATAATATGTGGACAGATGTTCTTGTCAATGTTAAAATAATAAATAAATGCTTCAATAAATAAGGAGTTAACGGTACATTCTGGTTCGGACTTAAACAAAGTACGTATGAAAAGATACAAAAGATACAAAAGAGTAATTACATATGTTATGTATATGTATAATTTTTATTTTATCCATTGATGTAAATTGTTGTGATTATCTATATATAGCTGCATTTGGTGTACGTGCATAAGGTCTATTCTGAGATATTAAAGAACGTAAAATTGCATAGTATCTATAAACAGAGGCTCACGTACGTGTTCACGGTTACTAATAATAAAAGTATCTGTCAAAATGTTTAAGAGTTTTGTGCTTTTTCCCACTGGACAGGTCGGTTAAGTGGTATCTTAGAAGAATTAAGTTCACTCCCATTAGATTGTTTAAATCATGTGAGTTCTTTTTCGATGTTGGAAATTTACGATTTATCACGTGGCAGTAGTGAGAATATGCGCGTTTTAGTTTCTCGCCTGTATACAAGTTTCTCACCCATGCGACATAGAAATCTAACTGTTTTCCTGTCCTATTTTTTCTTATTTCAGTCTGGTTGTCTGAGTCAGGTCATCTCAGACATGTCCACGCGCTAAGAACCTTGTTGTATTCTGCTCTGCCTGATGGGACTGTTCTGAAATCAAACAACAACAACAGATATATAACACAAAAAGCTATATGGCAGCTTAAGGTCTCTCCAACTTTGAGAACACACCATATAAAACATTTTGAGAGAGAGACACACAGGCACACGAAGTGGAGCTATTTGGTATTATGCTAGAAACTAAAGTTAGTTCCACACAGCATCGTGAATGTATCCTATCTGTAGGCCTAACTCAGTAAATTTTCAGGTTAGCGCCATTAAATGCAGCAAAAAGTACCTAATTATTTTAAATACTTCTTTATCTACATTTAATTACGCTGACTTGAAAATTTACCGAGATACAAATAGGATAAAATTTGTGATGCTGTATGGAACGAACTATGAGAGAAAACGTTTTTCAGGCACAGAGACTATACACATCACTGTCTACAAAAAATGAAAAATCCACTCACTCAAGAGCTACCGCAAAGATCGCACCAGCTAGAAATGTATTATATCAGACCTGTCTTCTTCAAACTTTGTCAAACACCCCCCAAACAGCGTCAATTGAATCAGCAAATGAAAATTCATGTACTTACAATCAGAGTGGTTCATTCAACTGTCCACACGCTATTTCACAAGATTTCCATGTAGCGTATCATTGCACTAATAATAACAACACTTGCCATATTTCCACGATAGAAAATATTAATTTCCAAGAATATCATGAATTAGAAATCTGACCCTTCTCTACACACTTAGAACTGCATGATACAGTAGAACCTGTGATGAGCGACCTCTGCTATGAGCGACCACCTGTCATGTACGACCACAATCGTAATGCACGGATCGATTTTAATATATAAACGCTCTGCTATGAGCGACCACCTGCTGAACGCGACCAGCGACCGCGATTTCTTGGCAAAATATGTATTTCGACACTGCTA
>JAECUM010014929.1:0-45014 GCA_016617855.1 Megalonaias nervosa | reverse complement strand
ATAAATTCAGTCTAAGTAACTATACTCTAAGATTAACTTAATCGGGAGAAATATGAATCAGTCTCAAAATACATTCAGACATGTACACTAAAATACATCATTGTACATTCGATTTAGTATATATTAGTGAACATGTAAACCCACAAAACCGTAATGCTAAATGTCCATGTATAGAGAAAAGTTTGTGCCATCCTTTCTTCATGCATAAGATAATATTAATAGATTGTGGATTCAACATGTCCATTTAAAGATATATCATCGAGGGACATTGACAACTCTAGAAATGTCATTTAAATCTCTATCCAATTTTAGATACTAAAGATTCACCAAGTCACTAGAGGTTGTACTCTTCCAAAGAAGAAAGAAATCATACAATCCTTTGTCACCGTGGATAATATATTCAAGCCACACAGATCTATAAATCTACCATATTTATTCTGAATTATTTCAAGTAATTAATGACTAAGATATTTTTTAGAAACTTTGTCCCTTCTGAATTCCGAATCAAATCGCTATACATAGTGATATACATATGCCTCTGATACCTGACTTCTTCCCATCTTTACAACAAAACTGATCTATGGGTATATCCCATTGCCTACCTTTGATTTTGCTAAGCTTCATACTCGAAAATGTAATCAATGTGATTTTAGCATCGGTAACCTAAAGTCAACTGACATTGGAATAAAGGCGGAAAATTATAATCTTGATATGCTTGTTAAAGTGACATACACATGAGAAAAGACTTCTGACTAAGAATTTGGAATACTGCCAGATAAATAAAACTAGGCTAATAACTTAAGAGTTGTTTCACTGCCAGAAAGCTGATAACTTAAGATTTGTTTCACTGCCAGAAAGCCAAGAACATGCTACTGGCAAAATATTTGAACTACGAAGCAGACTTGATGAGAACAGCATTTGTGCTCAAATGGATAATTATATTCCTGTATAAAACTAAATACTGACCATTTGCATTCTGGCAATGAGTTAACTTACCCGGAGTTCCTCCTAGGCGTAGATTAATCTCTTACCAATTTATATCATTACCATACTTGGCTACCGAATCAGAAAACATAAAAATGGTTTTGGAGCACCTGAAATTATAATGAAAGAAGTTTTTCTTCATGATTTGAGAAACCAGCATTTTGACTTTTATGGAGAAAGCAGATATATCTTTATGTGTCATTTATCTAATCATTGTGATTTTTTTAATTGCCTCTGATATTACACTCAATGAAATGCGCAAACAATCTTACTCATCCCCCCTCCCCCTCCCCACACACACACACAGACACTTCTAAAACTGTGAGAAGAATCAAGAAGTATCTCTACCCTTTGTAGCAACTAAGTTGTTGAGAGCCTTTCAGAAATTAGTCTATTAGATTTGCAGATACGAAAGCTCTAGACTTTGGAGATATTCGAGTTCATTTAAACATAGTGTTAAAGGTCGATTCTGGTTATAAAGGAAATGCTTCAGTCTTAGTAGAATAATTAAAACTAACCAAACTGAATGACTTTCACCCACTTCAATGAAATTTCAAGTAATTTGAGCAGAATAGCTATTTATTCCCTATAGTCAGTTTTTAAGTGAATCAAATTAAGATCCATGGAATCAAGATAGATATCCTAGTCACTGTAACAGAGCCTACGAGAAACAAATACCAACTAGTAGTCAGCATGCAAACTGTTAAAGGAAAATCCAGGAGTATCAGAGGAGCTAAAACTCGATCTTGTTTTGGGCGAAAGTGGATGCAGTTACTTTGCATAACATATCCGGTTGAAAATATTGTGCACGTAAGACAGTAAATAACTATACAACTACACAAAGCTTACTCTTGATTGTTGCAATGGATTTAAAGATTTTGGTTTTGTCGAGGAACTAAGAATACATGCAAGTAATAGACACACACTGGTAGAGAACTTCAACTGAAGTAAACACAAAATAACAGAACAGTCCTCAGTTTTATCTTGAGGTCATGAGGCGTGCTTTTAATAACTGATACTCTAGTGGACACATCCATTTCTTTATGCAATGCTTGCAAATGAGAGTCCAAAATAAAATTACCATAAGTTTCAAAAGAAAATTCAGAAGTCAACATAATTTCTTCTAAAACCAGTTCTTTCACAAACTGTGTCAGTTCTGACATATTTTTTATATCTTCTCCCCACCATCAGCCTGATGATTATTTGAGGAAGTTATATATAAAGTATTTTTATCAAATCCCATCGAGGTGTATAACAGTACATTTCAACCAAGCAATCTAGAAGACATTTGTCCCCTGCTGCTCCTAAATGTAAATCAACAGTTAGTGAAATAAACTGTCATAATTCAACATGCTTTGCTTTCCTCTTAGAAACAATTTATCCGACACTTATCTAGCTACAGCTATGGTCAAACAGACCTAGCAGCTAATGTGTAAATTGAGTTCAACAATACTCTCAGTGAACATGCAGTGAACAAATTGACTAGCTTATGGACACAATCCTCCAACTAATGAAATTGAAGGATAATATGAATCTTCAACATCAGGAATAGATCGATTTTCTAAAATCATGATAGAGACTCCGTGCAAAAAATACACCAGTTTTCTTTTTTCCCCCAAAAATAAAGTTTTCAATCTCAACAGGAATTTCAACTTTCCTGCTTCTATAAGATGGAAATAATGATGTTACCCAATTCTGTAATCTACAAAAATACTCTTTCCGGTCAGACACAAGATCATATAAATAGGTGTTTGCCAAGCGAAGACGGTAACTCTGATATGAGCTTTCTTTTCTCGAAACCAGGCTCGCACAAACAGCACAATTTCACATAAGTGTTTTCGGTTTATTCCTAAGCTAAGGGTAACTGTCAACAAATTCTTCTAAACCGCGTGACTTTAAGCATTCAAATAATTTATTAAAATCATGGTCATATATGTCAGAAGTATCAGAAACACCAAACGCAGGAAGTAATTCACAACTAGAAAAACCTAATTCCATGAATGTAAAGGATATCACAGTAGAGACACGTTTGTAGATATACGCCCCAAAACGAAGCCCCATCGACTTAACTCTTGCAAGATAGCTGCGGTCTTGTCCAGAAGAACCAAATAAAGTAACGTCTCCAGGATCAGCGGGGAATTGTCTGAAGCCCTCTTGATATCTCTTTTAAATACAAGACAACCTGGTCCTTTTCCTTACGTATCTGCACTAATTCATCAGTTGGGGATATTTTTGGACTAAACATTTCATTAAAATATTCTGCCTTTATTTATTATCCAGCTCACAGATAAAAATCTGAAAACTCGAATATAATACTAACCTGCATTCATCTGACTCATTTTTGGATACTGAATGTAAGGCAAAACGAAGGAGATTGGAATGAAATGGATTTGATTATATTGCCCATTTACAAACAATAAGGACATTCTTTTCGTAAATAGGGAAACTATGTTGCTTTTGGATGATTGGATTAGCACTTATAGTAAAATCGATCTCCTTGAAACCTGATTGGAAACGCGAGTACTAATAACCCCCAATGCTGAGAACCTTAGTCATCCTAAAATTTACAAGTGGAGAAACCTTATAGTCAAAGAAAAATACACATGAATACTTTTCACTGAAATGTTGAATTTATTGGTCTGTACTATCTGACTAACAGTATCTATGAAGTCCAACAAATCTATGCAGTGTGAACATTTACTTTGAAACTGGAAACATTGTGCACTTTGAGAATACTCGTGCTAACTTACATGGAATGCTATACAGGAAACTAAATACCAAACATTTGTTCACTCTGTCTCTTTAGAAAACAAAAAACACACATACGGTAAGCAACTCGTGCCTGTCAGTTGATTACCTTATTATGGTACTTCTTATACGAGCATTTCTGTCTTTGATATTAGAAACAAAATCATGACTATAGAATATTGCTACCTGACCCTGATTTGGATTTATTTAACCTATGTTAACTTGCCTCTACAGTAAAGTTGCTTCAGTATTGCAAGCATTATTCACCTACTTGCCCCATCCCTTCCCCGTCCCAGTTGTTTTGACCATATTCAATTCACCTAATTTGGATAGCATATAAATCTGATAATGAACAACAGAATTTATAACTAATAATGAATTCAATTTCACCCACATCAGACTGATTAAAGGTAATATACATAACCTTTACCCAAATATTGACATTCTCTAACTCCAACATTGACAGAAGGCACAAATCAAAAGGCTTTTACTTTTGATTAGCGACCACATCTGAGTCATACGTTTTTAAAATCATGTTTCCTTCTAGCATTCACCCTAAGGTATCTTCAAGATCTATAAAACTGTCTAGTTCTAAAGAGTTCAGATGATCGTGAACAACTTTGTTTAAATCAATCTGCATTGATGTTGATTGATAGTATTTCATACATTATACAGAACAGCGGTGACATTTCCTTATCCAGATCTGTATGCCTCCCAGTTAAGGGGGAAATATCTGAACCTCAGCTGCCTCATCCTCTGCAATACTTGATACCCTAGATCTCGCACTGGATTTAGCAGAATTCTGGACTTCAAATTCAAATAACCACCAGAGTGATAAGTCGGGTTATCTGGCCTCCCCTGATGCTCCGCACACCACACCAGACACTCGATGCTCCGCACACCACACCAGACACTCGATGCTCCGCACACCACACCAGACACTCGATGCTCCGCACACCACACCAGACACTCAGCTTCGAATGGGCGATATCGGCGGTGAAATGCAAGATGGCGGAAATAAACCAGAAATGCCTTAGCAATAAAGAAATAGCATTCAGTCCGTTATTTCCACCTATGTTGCCACCAACTCTTTCGTTGTATTAGTTCTGTCAATTACAGACGTTTTGTTTGTTTAAAGTGTTACTGTGCAGTACTGCCATTTTCAGCCATTATATGTGAGATGGGATGGAGGAGGGAGTACAGTGAGACGTTGCGAAATCGTATGGTTGCACTTTCTGCATGTGTGTGTGTGTGTGTGTGTGTGTGTGTGTGGCAGACATGCTTTATTTAAATGAACTGTTAATTGTTCATTACCGTTATCTTATAATAAGTTTCAACATAGTATAACAAGCCTATTTTTTATGTCATTGAGCATACTTGTACTTTAGAATGAATTAATGGAACAGATAACGGGGTCGGATGCGTGGGATTCTATAATAGAAAAGGCTTAATAATGCTTTAAAACATCCAACACCTGTTTAGTTTCAAAAATATATATTTCCTATATGACAAAAGAATCATTAAAAGAATTTAGAAACCTTACAGATAAACCTGGCAGTAACAATGTTTATTTGAGTTACAGTTTGGTAATATACGGGGAAAATGTTTATACTTTTTGCATGATATCTCAGTTTATACAGGTAAATTGTAACATCTGCAGAACTGTGCAATTGATTCATGCAAACTGATTTGATAACCTAAATTTCGAACATTCAGTATCACTTTGATGATAAATGCTCCATTTGGAAGGAACGACATATTGATAACCATCAGCTTTTCTCTTCCTTTTTGTACATATATTTAGCGGTAATTCCATAAAAACAAGCTACATGCGTTAACAACAAGCAATATTCAAGCCAGTGAACATCATTCAAAATTATCAGAACTGCATGAGTAGTATAGAAATAGTCTCTTGTATTGTAACACTTCAAGCAGCAGTTTCAATGCGTCGTAGACAGCCCTATGATTCCTGCATATTTACCAGTTATACATTTCAAGTTATAAGTAAACATATAGGTAAAACCTGCACACTTCTTTAAATATTGCACCTATAATCTGTACATGCTGAGTTACAGTTGATGCATTTATGTTGTAACTTATATGGTAACAGTGTATACATTTGCACTAGAGGGAGCCTATATTCATTCATAATTCAGAACGTTGTAATTGTATTGAATATTAGCGGTCTATTTGCAACATACACTATTTTCCTTTTACAAAATTGCATAAGACTGTAAATATTGCTTCACACCAAGTAATATATATCCTGAAGTCAAAATATCATCAATACCTGACTAAATTAATGGATAATATTATTGAATTCCGAGATGAGTCATGTTACAGGCAAATTAAAAAATCTTGCATTATAATCAGTGTTCAAAAGCAACCATGTAAACCTATCACCTACCTTACGGCAGAGCACGTGTTTTCATATTAATATTGGTCAGTTAATAGCCATATAAATCTAATAATTCCTGTCAAAACGAATCAGTGATTTAAGATATAGATCGATTTTTCAGAGCATTTATTTCATGTAGCACTAACATCAATACTTATCTTATCCAGATTTCCAGTCTTGGCAATAACCTCGTAACAAGTAAAATATTTACATTTCTTAGCAAGATGGATAGAAATGTAAAATTGTAAAAATCCATAAATAGGAATCTACTCCATTAACAACCTAACTAAATCAATCCGGACCGCATTATCTGTTCCATTAGTTTCATTGTAAAATATAAGTATGTTGGACGACAGGAAAGTCTGTATATTTGAAAATGTTGAAACTGAATGTGCAATAATGATAAAAGACAATCGATAAACGTTCATTTAAAGAAAGCATCTCTGATACAATTAAAGTAAAACAATAAAATTGTGCAATCTTTAACCATACCACACAAGTCATACATAATCACTGAAAATGACTACTACACAGCAATACTTCAAGTCAATACTCAGTACGTACATGCTTCTGACTACTATAACGAAAACGCCAGAAAAGCCTGATGTAATGCCATTTATTTATTGCCAAATCATTCCTGTATTCCTTCCACCATCATGAATTACTGCATTGGTACCGCTCATTCAACGGTATGTGTCTGGCATAGTGTTCGGAACATCGTGGGAGGCCAGGGCAACATACTACAGTGTTCATAACTCTGAAGTCAGGCTTTTTCCTCTCTCTCTCTCTCTCTCTCTCTCTCTCTCTCAAAGACATGTTGCTTATGTTATAGTCACATGATCCAAGGGGAATATAATGCAATTGTTGCAATCCACTGGCAGACAATGGATGGAAAACAAATCTATGAAAAGTTAAGTTTATACGTCGAAAAGTGTAAATATGAAAGAATAAAAAGCAAAAACTCTTTTCTAATAACATCATTAATTTTACCAAAAGAGCATATATTACAATTTCACCGACGAGCAAGACCGATATAAAAATATGAGTGATACTTCCGCTCAAACATTTCCGTTCACCGATTCAAAACTTGTGTTCTCCAAATGTGTCAGATAATTAATATTTTCTATGCTAATATTCGTCAATAAGCAATGGTGTACCGCCGTGACATATCAAATACTTTGCTGTAACTTTTCGTAACAAGCCACCCAACCAATAACCATCCCATCCACCACGTACGTGATTAAGGAGTTTATATCATGACAGGGAAAACAAGTTCAAATACCTTTCGGGGTCAATTTTAAATCTTAGAATAGGTTCCATGCTCATCAGCATCTTTGTGTCGGTTTCAGTCATGAATATGGTGTGGCGGCCTAAACAGGGCTATTTTAGGAATAGAGTAAAAACAATGTTTCATTGTCATGACAACACATAAAAACACCTGGGGGTGTAGTTTTCTGGGCGTACAATCCCAGTAGTATAGTGGGTTACCGTAGCGTCAATGGGAATTAGCATTACAGACCCCCCCTGGGCCAGTATAGCGTCAAGAAAGTAGGTCAACACCCTGGGCCAGTATAGCGTCAAGAAAGTAGGTCAACACCCTGGGCCTGTATAGCGTCAATGGAAATTTTTGTAGAGCGGTGACTAGGAGACTGGGGGTTTGTAGAGCGATAAGCAACAGGTGGCATGACGTCACACTGGTAACAATGTAGCAAAAAGAGAAGTACTGTGACGTCAAGCTACCTGAGAGAGGGCTATAGACAAACACGAATCAAGAGCGTTCGTGTTTCTTTTAGTAGAGGAAGGGTTTTATATATATTCGTTTAGGGGGAGACCAAATGAAAATTAAGATCTTTTCGAGGCATTGGAAGTGGCCCTGAAAAGGGCCGTTGTTTGTTATGTGATGTTAACACTATTCTGTTAACATACAGGACATCGCATAGGTCTTCTTATCTTCCTCAAATTTCTCAAAGTTTGTCTTAAACTGTGTCTCACTTCTGGTCCGTAGATGAGAGTCCGCTTAAGACAGCCTTATCTTTCCACATAACATCTTCTTTTCCAAAGAGTGGCACCGGTGATCCGGATGACAGTCCATTTTGTTTTCACATACATGGGTAAGTCTGTACGGAACAGCATTGAGGATACCAAAGTAGAGGATTCTACGTCTATCAACATCTTCTCTGTGACGAGAACAGGTGAAGGAAATGAAGTGAACCACGTTTATTTATAGTGGAAGACCGGATCGAAACGGATTGAAAGGGTTCACCAATCCCAACACGCGTTACAAAATTCAGTCACTTCGCGGAGTCTGTCTTCCAATCCGAAGAGAGCTACCTGTGACGTCACATTTCCTATATAGGCACACTAGCGTCTGTGCGCAGTGAATCGATACGGTATTGTTTTGTGAAACATGACGGAAGCTAAGAAGACAGTGAATTGGGGTGCACCGGCTGTGGAGACGAGAAGTAATGGTACAGCAGCAGCTACCAAAGTGAACACAGTGCTACTTCCCGAAGAGGTTGATTTCAACTGGGATTTAGTAGATTTTTTATCTTCTTCCCAAGAATTTGTTCCGGTACCAGTACCTTCGCCACTTTCTCCTTCATTACCACGTGTCGACGATTTTAAACAAAGACAGAGAGAAGAATTGGAGAAATTTTTACAGCAGCAGAAAGAAGCAGAGCAAGTATTTCTTCTTGAACAGAAACAGCGAGAAGAAGAAGAAGAGGCAAGAAGGAAACAACAGGAAGAAGAAGCGGTAGAGAAGAAACAAAGTCTAGGAGAGAAGGAGAACAGCGAAAGTCAAACGGTCACGGTACTCTTGGACATTTTGGCCGAGTTAAGAAGTCTGAAACAAATGTATCAGACTTCTTTATTACGACCCAAGAGAAAAAGACCTTCCCGAGCCAAACAACCTAACCCTGTGGCTACACCACAGATACCACCCCTAGTGATATCTACTAAATCATTGACAGGAGCAAGTCCACAAGTAGGCCTTGGCCGTGGCAAAGGCTTAAGACAGTTAAAGCGAATTGATTCTCGTTCCTGAGTTTGTTCTAAGGAAAAAAACAAACACTCAACAGTCCTTTTCAGGGCTACCTAATACTCTCGAAAAGAGGGACTATTCATTTTGCCAAAATCAATTAAAACTCAAATTCCCTTCTTTAACCCTATGATGTACGTGTTGTGAGTGTATGAGTGTAGGTCCTTATTATTTCTAAATAATGAAAACCAAGAGACACTTACGTTTTTTCAGTTTGTTCTATTCTGTTACAAATTTTTTACAATTCAATATCACAACATAACACAACACAACTCTTTTAAAAAAGTTCATAGATTTCTTCTCTGTCTTTTTTCTTTCACTCTCTCTGTTTTTTCAATTTCTTCACTTTTACACTTTTTTCCTCTTCTTCGTCTTCTTCTTCCTCACATTTTTCTCGTCTTCTTTTCTTTTCTGTCTTCTCTTTCTGAACGTGTCTGGGTTCTTCTTTTGTCAAGGCTACCTCTGTTTCTTCTTCCTCCTTCTCCTGCTCCTGTTGTTTCTTAGGGCACTCTGAAGACCAATGTCCTTTCTCTTGACAATGATAACAGGTATCTTGACTTTTGTTTCTTTTGACACTGGCCTTGCTTCTTTGACGGTCTGGACATTCTGTAGCCCAATGCCCTTTCTTTTGACAGATATAGCAAGTATCTTGACTTTTATCTCGAAAGGAAGGAGAGTAGTCCGTCGGCTTGTCTGAAGAAAACTTTCTTATCACACCTCGCAATGCTCTAATCAGAAGTTCTATCTGTGTGGGTTCTTCCATTGTGCTGGTCAGCTTGAGAGCGAAATGAATACTGAGAGGGGAGTCACTAGCCCTTTATATATGCCCTGGTCTGACATAGATATATAGGGGTTCATGGTGTTTCACAGGTAGTCATTTGACTTTTTGCCGTCAAGATGAAACGATCGCATCATTTCGAAAAGAAAGAAGAAGAAGAAAGTAAGAGGCAGAAACGTGATTTATCGCCTCGCACAGTAGCTGAAGTCTTGGCACAAATTCATGCCAGCGATTTTGAAGATGAGATGAGTGAACCAGAATCGAAGCCTAAAAAGTCTACACCAAATCAAAGTCCATTACCACCCGTAAACCCTGAAAAGTACTACCATATTCGGGAGACGGACAAACGCTCTTCCAGAAAATTTAGAACCACAGCCTACACGTACGCAGTGAAATTTAAAGATTTCAAGTCTGACGTACCCTTGGAAAAAGCAGAAGGGTTCATCACCGATGTGTGGGATTCTTTGTTAACCACACTAAAACGGCAATGTCGAGCCAAAGAAGACGATCGCTTGAGACTTTCTATTCATCACGACAATTTGAAGTCTCCCGTTTGGATCGAGTTTAGCAGTCCAACAGAATTGACACCTTCCAAAATCATGGACAAGATTCAACACGTACAACAATCCAACGACAAATTTCACATCACGGACGGAAAAGCGACACTGTACATGACCCACGTGTCTCTTCCCCAAGGGACAGGTAAAAAAAAGTTGATGTTGGTAGACAACTTGCGTAACCTCAAGCGTAGTCTCGTCCAAATTAACAATCCAAAAGACAAGATGTGTTTAGCCCGTGCCATCGTGGTGGGACAAACGTATGCCGACAAGAACGATACGGTAGAATGGAAAAGAGCCTGGAAAACTATTCAACAATCGGACCGAGCCAAACAACGAAAAGAAGCAGAACTCCTGTTACAGCAAGCGGGGTTAGCTAAAGACACACCCTGTGGCATTCCTGAAATGCAAAAGTTGCAAGACGTCTTGGCTCCACGTTACACCTTGAAAGTTCACCCTCAAGAAGTGCGCGGACCTCTGTTGTTTCGAGGTCAAGATTTTAAAGACGGAAAATACATTCACGTCTATCATCACGATGAACATTTTGATACCATTACCAGTATCACTGCATTCCTGTCATACACTTATTACTGTGAGAAATGTGACTATGGCTATAACAATCGAGAACAACACAAGCATTGTGGATCGAAATGCTCAGGATGTTTAGCTTCTACACCCTGTCTGGACGAAGGACAAGAACGAGTGCATTGCTCTGTTTGTCAGCGCACGTTTGTCAGTCCTGCCTGTTACCAACAACACCTAAAGACGCAAGGTTCACAGCAGAAATGTGCTTGTCAGCTCTTGAGATTGTGCCCTACTTGTGGACAAGGCATACGTACCAACAATGCCAAGGCGCACGTCTGTTCAGGAAAGAAGCGATGTCACATTTGTCGCCAAACCGTGGACTTGGAACACCAATGCTACATTCAAAAATACCATTCCAAACATGAAGAAGAAGAAGATAATGACCAGAAGAAGAAAGGGAATTTCATCTTTTTCGATTTCGAATGCATGCAAGAGACTGGCATTCACATTCCTAATTTCTGCGTGGCTCACCGAGCGTGCGAGAAGTGCATCCAAGAGCCTATCTTGACTCATTGCCCTTACTGCAGCAAGATTCCTGGAGGACGTGAAAAAATCTTTCGGGGATCGAACACACTGGCCGATTTTGCCCAATGGATCTTAAACCCTATCGACGAGACGTGGAGCCAAGAAGATATCGAACGTTACGGAGATTGTCATCGCCATGCCACGGTGATGGCTCACAATTTCTCGGGATACGATGGACAATTTCTGTTGAGATACTATACGGAACAAAGTACCGAACGTCCGAAAGTCACTTTGAACGGAGTCAAAATCATTTCCATGCAAGTGGGACAAGTACAGTTTAAAGATTCAATGAGTTACTTGGCTATGCCTTTGAGCCGCATGCCTAAAACGTTTGGCATGACAGAAATGGCCAAAGGCTATTTTCCGCACTTTTTCAATACCGAAACCAATCAACACGCCGTTCTACCCCATTTGCCTGAGGCTCACTACTACGACCCCGACAACATGCGTACCGAACAACGAGAAGCTTTCTACGCATGGTACCAGACTCACGCTTCGGACCCTTTTGACTTTCAAGAAGAAATGTTAAAATATTGTCGTTCCGACGTAGACATTTTACGTCGCTGCTGTGGAAAATTTCGAGAACTGTTCATGGAACACGGAGGGATCGATCCTTTGAAAGAAGCTTGTACCATTGCCAAAGCGTGTTCCTTAGTGTATCGTCAGCGATTCATGCCCGAAAACACCCTAGCTGTCATCAGTCCTCAAACGACCAATTTTGTCAAACGTCAATACTCGGTCAAAGCCCTACGCTGGTTACATTACTTGTGTGAGAAGGAAGACAAATGGATCAAACATGCTCGCAACGGAGGAGGCGAAAAGACCATCGGAAGGTATTCAGTAGACGGCTGGGACTTAGAAAACCCCAAGATTGTGTACGAGTTTAACGGGTGCTTATTTCACGGATGTCCCATCTGCTACCCTCAACGTGACACTAAAAACCAGTTTTACAACGGACCATGGAAGACTTGTACCAGGCCACTTGTCAGCGACGCTTGAAGTTAGAAGAGCAAGGATACCAAGTAGTAGAAATGTGGGAACACGAGTACGATCAGCGATTTGAAAACCGATCCCGAGTTTAAGCGTATCGTGGAATGTTACAAGCTGGTGGACCCCACTGAACCCAAAGGACAGTTTGTACGGAGGACGGACGAATGCAACCTGTTTGCTGTACCAAGCCGACGAGGAGAAAGGAGAAGAAATCAAATACTTGGACGTGTGTTCTCTGTATCCGTACGTGTGCAAATATTATCACTTTCCTGCAGGGCACCCGCAATTGCTGACGGAACACATCGACCTGGACAACATTCGCCAATACGAAGGATTGATCAAGTGTAAAGTCTTGCCTCCCACGTACTTGTACCATCCCGTTTTACCTCACTATTGCCAAGGAAAACTGATGTTTCCCTTGTGCCGTACTTGTGCCGAAACGTGCAACCAGGACCGACCTTATCAGCACACTCAGGAAGAACGCGCCTTGACAGGAACGTGGGTCAGCAAGGAATTCTTCAAAGCTCTGGACTTGGGATACCAACTGTTTGAAGTGTACGAAATTTACCACTTTCCCAAGACAGAACAGTACCACAAGGGCAACGAGACTCAAAAAGGCATTTTTGCAGACTATGTGAATGCCTTTTTGAAACTGAAACAAGAAGCTAGCGGCTATCCTTCCGGCTGCCGCACTCCTGAAGATCAAAAAAAAAAAAAAAATTCAAAGAGAAATACTGGGAGCAGGAAGGCATCCCTTTAGACCACATCGAGAAAAACGAAGGAAGGCAATCGTTTGCCAAAGTGATGTTAAATTGCTTGTGGGGCAGAATGGCACAACGACCGTGTTTACCCCAAACGGAGTATTTGACACAACCTTCTCGCTACTTCCAGATGATTCACGACAAAACTAAATGCATGAAACACGTGGACGTCCTTCGTGAGGACTTGCTCTTAATCAATTACGAAGAAGAACTGGACTATGTAGAAGCCGACGAATTTGGAAATGTCATCATTGCGGCTTACGTGACAGCCCATGCTCGCTTAAACTGTACGAAGTGTCACACCTATTAGGAGATCGTGTGCTGTATTTTGACACGGACAGTTGCATTTACATCGATCGTCTGGGTCAACCTCACCCTGTCATCGAAGAAGATCGTTTAGGAGCCTGGACGGACGAGCATCCAGACAACAAGATTCTAAGTTTTGCAAGTGACGATCCCAAAAATTACGGCTACGAATACCGTAACCCTCAAGGAGAAGTACACACGGAGTGTAAAGTGAAAGGATTCACTCTCAATTATCGCACCAGTCGCCTGGTGAATTTTGGCGTCTTGAAAGAAGCCTTGCAGTCTGGACAGGATGGAAATTTTAAAGTGACTACCCACGAACCGCACAAGATTGTACGTTTACCCACACACCAAATCGTTAGCCGGCCCTTGGAAAAAGTCTATCAAATTGTGTACCAGAAGCAAGTTCGGCTTCCCAATCACCTCCCTTTACCGTACGGTCACGACGATATTGGCCAGCATATACAAAAGGACAACATTCAAGACCGATAGTTCATTGTGACTACCATTGCCAAGCGAGAAAGATGAATCCTTTCAAACAGCAAGTTTCAAGCAAGAGCAAGCTCGAGTGCGATACTGTGCCTTGCGATGGCAGAGATGCGGTACGCTATGACCTTAGCGATTCAGTACCACATCATCATGGAAATTTTGCTGCGACTGTACCTACCATGGAAAGTGATGCTGTGCGTGTCAAACCTGATGGATGCGAAAGCGATGCCGCTCGTTATCCTACACCTTTTCACTTTACTGGTTTTCATGGTGGATGTCATCCTAATGAAACCATGCAGCTACCACCCTACGGATGTCATGTAAAACTGAGCAAACTCCTGCATATTTCACCGTACCCTCATCGAAATGAACCTGTGAAAGACGAATATTCTATCCCTGTGCGTTTGTCTGAATACTGCAACTTTGAAAGTCGGATCCAAACCTTCTGAGGAAAATGGCCAAAATATCTGGGAGGACCTACCCCTGAAGAATTAGCTAGAGCTGGATTTATCTACTTGGGCGAAGGGGGTAAAGTCAAGTGCTTCAGTTGTGGTGTGTCACTTCACGAGTGGGAGAAGAAAGATTGCGCTTTCGATGGTCTCCAGATTGTCACTACCTACCTTTAGTGGGACCTCGTCATTGAAGTGGGCATACCATGTCGTTAAAGAAACCAGCTGCTTGGCTAGGAGTCAAACATTTGACAACCCATAGACAAGTATTTAAACCCCACGTAGAAAATAATATTCATGATTACCAACCGAATTGCAAGAGAAGATCTACAAGGACATTTGGCAGGGACTTGCCAGAGCCAAATCTCAATTAGTGACTGTAGAACTTTTGTGCCGAGAAATTCACAAGAGGAAATTAACAAAAGTCAACAAACAGGTCAGATTTCTCTGGATCAAGGGTACGTTCTTCCTAATATTCCGCTTTAGACCATTTACATTTGAAGATTTTATTGACATTCTTGACCGTTTCCTGGAATGGCAGTGGTCAGAAATTATTCACTTTGTCCATTACTTTCGCTCTAGGAGAAGTGTTTGACTGACATGGTTATGGGTACTTTACAAGAGAACATTCATGCTTTGCCTGTGGAATTGAGAGAACGCATTTACCGCGAGTTCGTCAAAATACAAGTGAAACGCAAAGAACCATTGCATCCGTTACGTCACCGATGTTTGAACCACTGGTACCTAAATGCTATAAGAGGACTGATTCTGATGAAAGTGGTCCAGTGGTCACACATTGATGAATCGCGTGAAATTCATAAATTTTTGGATGCCACTCATTCAACTTACAAGGTGATCCTAATACACCTAATTCCAACGGACGAGTTAGAGGATTGCAACAAATCTTTACAAGAACAATTTTTTCTAGTTCAAGAGGAGACTTCTGTGCGACGTGTGGTGTGTGAATTAGTGACTAAACTTTTTTGGTACGGTGCTAAAATAAAATTGAGGCTGTTCAAAAAGTACACTTATTACCTTACACCAAAGAGGGCATAAAAACGGACAACCAAGCCACGACCTTTATCATTCGTGATACAACAGATTCCGTGGAAGGAAATCAATGACACTATTCAAAAGGTAGAGGCTTACGATCGTCTATTACGATAACTGTGTCCATTGAATTGGGGTCGACGTGTAGTGTATGTCTTAGTGACTTACTTTCTAGGATTTCGTTTACCAGCAGATTCCTTGTGGACTCTTTACGAACAGTACATACCACTCCAAAAAGCATGAAAGTGGCCCCTCTAAATGTACACGAGAGACTCATTCTGCTCAAAGCTTTGCGCTTTCATCTTGATACTTCTCAACCTCTACGGCAAAACAAGATTCGTCAACTTTTAGGCACTGAAGATGTGTACGACGACGTGTGTGTAGTTTGTGACTTGCACCCTCACTGGAAAGATGCACGTGACTGGAAAAGTTGGGGATTTGAGGCATGAACAAAAGAAGTGGCACACTATGCCAAAGATTTGTAATCCTAAGATATTAAAACGTTCAGTGAAAAAAGTAACTTTTAAACCAGTGTTAGTGACAGTGCCAGAAGAAGAAGTCGTGACCGAGGAAAACCACTTTCTTCAGGACAGGACCGTGATCGACATCCCCGAAAGGCCATTCCGGGAGGACTCTTGTGTGACTGTGCCAAGGAGTGCAGAGACTCTAAGAACATTACAAACTACCCCTACGATTTCACCTCTTGATCACCACAAATGTTGTACAGAGACTTGTTTGTATTCCACTATGATCGTTTTAATGTCTTTTATTCATGTACTTAATCATTTGGCTTTTATTTATTTTTGTCTTTCGTGTTGTTCACAATTAAAGATGACAATAAACGTGTCCTCAAAAAAAGTATAAAAACTCTTGTCTTGTCTGTCCTCGTGTTAAAAGTGACATTTCTTACACTACTATGGCAACCTCTACTGTCTCTACTCCCTCTTCCTCCACTGTCAAAGTCTTTGACGAACACGTAAATCGGTCTAGTTGGGAGGCCTTGTATCTTCGCCATCCCTTTAACATGCTCATTGCCGGACCTAGCGGTTCAGGCAAAACCGAATTTGTCAAACGTTTGATCGAACATAAACATCATTTGATCGATCGTCCACCTCAACGAATCGTGTGGTGTTACAAAGTGTGGCAATCGGCGTACAACCTTCTGCGAGAAAGTCAAGGCGATTCCATCGTCTTTGTGGAAGGCATTCCTGGCGAGGACGACGGGATCGTGTCTTATCCTAGTCAAACTCATTTGGTTATTTTTGACGACATGTTAGGAGAAGACGAAGAAGAAATTAAACTCTGGTTTACGCGCAAAGGGCATCATCGTAATGCCCTTACCTAAAATTTGTTTCAACAAAGTAAAGCCCATCGTACCATCAGTCTCAATGCTCATTACCTGGTGTTGTTTAAAAGCCCTAGAGATAAATCGCAAGTACAAGTGTTAGCCAAACAGTTAGGAACGCCTTGGCTCATGCGTACGACGATGCCACTCAAACCCCACATGCTTATTTACTCGTGGATTTAAAACCCACCACTCCCGATTATTTGCGATTTCGTACCCATCTGTTTCACCACTGGTGCCAAGACGGAGGGCCTGTCGTGTACACGTCCCCTTCGTCGACTTAATCACAATCACCAAAAAAAATCTATAAAAACCTCGGTCACTTTGACGTCCCTTCAGTCTCATCTTCCCATCAACTTGATTCGTGCCTTGTACGGTATCAGTCGCGAAAAAAATCCACAAATACGTGCTCGTGTCTTATAAGCTAGTCTCAAAGAAGTCTTACGATGGTTTGCGGTGACAGCACGTCAATTACTGCAAGGCATCAATCAGATTCCACATCAAACCAAACGCTTTTTTGAGAGAAACAAAGTCGTCTTGACGCAGCTAGCCGATCCTCTCATCGACACTCAAACCAAAAAGCAAATCATTTTGAAACCTAAAGGTAGCGGTTCTCTAGGAGGTGTCATCATTCATTCCCTCTTAAAATGGGATCCTAATGCTCCCAAAGTCGTCCCCAAGAAAAAACCTACACCCAAACGTACCCAGAAGAAAAATTTAAAGAGCAACGGTGTCAAGACCAGGTCACAGCCTCAGAAAAAGAAAAAGTCCACAGAAAACAGCTTCTACCCGCAAGAGAGCGTGTGTTTGTGTTTTATGCATTCTCGTTTGTTGGTGTGGATAGTAGGTATGGTGTGTTTAATGCATTCGCGTCCGTTGGTGTGGATAGTATAGTGTGTATGTTTTATGCATTCTCGTCCGTTGGTGTGGATAGTAGGTATGGAATGTTTTATGCATTCTCGTTCGCTGGTGTGGATAGTAAATAGATGTGTGTTTTATGCTTTCTCATTCGTTTGTGAGGATAGTAAATATGATATGTTTTATGCATTCGCTTCGTTGGTGTGGATAGTAAATAGGTGTGTGTTTTATGCTTTCTCGTTCGTTGGTGAGATAGTAAATATGGTATGTTTTATGCATTCGCTTCGTTGGTGTGGATAGTAAATAGGTGTGTGTTTTATGCATTCGCGTTCGTTGGTGTGGACAGTAAATAATATGTGAAGTGAGTGTAAGGGATGTTTTCGTTCACGTCCGTGCTTGAAGTACATAAAAGCATTTGCTCCATTCAACGCTGAATATAAAAAATTGCTAGCAACATGGACAGAATGATAAGATTGCAGGAGGTGGTAGACACACTAGGCATGGTGGAGGAGATGCTACTTAGAATGCAACTTGGGGCTTATAGCCCGCACAGATTGGCTATGGAAATCAACAAATTAAAGAGACGAAAGGAGATATTAAATGAGATGATTAGAATTGAAAAGGACGAAAAGGAAGATTTAGAAGACAAAAGGAGGATGAGGGAGTGGAACGAAAAAATAGAAAAGGAAGAAGAAAATGAAAAAAGGAAGAAACAGGAAAAGGAGGAGGAGAAGGAAAAACAGGAGGAGGAAAAGAATGAGAAGAAGAAAAAGAGTAGGACAGAAAATAAGAAGTTGGTGGAGGAATAGAAGAACTTAGAAGAAGACAAAGAAGAAAACCAAAGGTCCTTTTCACTGCCTCGAAAAGATTTATTCTTTCTTGCCTAAAAAAATGTATTCGATTGTATAATTTATCTTTTAACTCACAAAAACATTATTCTCTTATCTAATTTTTTTTTTAGTCAGTTGTATAAATTTGGGTATAATATTATAATATCCACAAACAAAAATGCGAATGATTCAAACTTTATATAGAAATGACACAGGTGGCATCGAATCACGGTACTTGCTATACACAAACACGGACGCGAATGATTCAAACTTTATATAGAAATGACACAGGTGGCATGACGTCACGGTATTTGCTATATACTATTCACAAACACGAACGGGAATGATTCAAACTTTATATAGAAATGACACAAGTGGCATGACG
This sequence comes from Megalonaias nervosa, assembly GCA_016617855.1. NCBI lineage: Eukaryota > Metazoa > Mollusca > Bivalvia > Unionida > Unionidae > Megalonaias > Megalonaias nervosa. Next base: position 25,936 of record JAECUM010014929.1, on the reverse strand, counting down.
TCACGGTCCTTGCTACATTGTTGCAACTGTCCAGTACCGTGACGTCACCCTACCTGTGCCATTCCTCTTGTCTCTATACAAAATTCCCATTGTCCCTATACAGTCCCAGGGTGTGCTAGTCGCTATACAAAATTCCCATTGTCCCCATATTATCCCAGGGTGATTTTTTTTGTCCCTATAAATCGTGTCCCCATACTATCCCGGGGTGGGGGTGCGGAGGGTCTGTAATGCTAATTCCCATTGTCCCTATACTATCCCACTACACTACTAGTGGCTGACCTCAGTTGGGGTTACATAGTAACATTGTTAGTTTGCCTCAATATGTGTCACTATGCGTACTATGGGAAAGACATGCTAATGTTATCCATCGATTTAACATGGGAATGGTTTTATAGGGTCAAAAGTTTTTATAGGGTAAAAAATGTTTATAGAGTCAAACGTGTTTATGGGTTTAAAGGTATTTAAAGGGTCCAAAATGTTTATAGGGATAAGAGAAAATGTAATTCTAACTTCTTGATTATCATAGGCCGTTACCATGTTGAAAAATTTAAGAAGTCGTAGGGGAAATGTAATGTTAACACTTTTAGATACTATTCCAAGAAACACCTTTTTGCGAACTATCTATCACCCACGGTTTGATTACAATCCAGACACACGTCTTTCATTCCAGCATCCTCTTTCTAACACATCACATATACAATCCAGCAGCTGCCTTCTGATTGCTATCCAAACACACACCTTACAATCCAGCACCATCTTGTAAAAAATCTATTACCCAGTTTTTATTACAATCCAAACACGCCATATATACAATCCAGCACCCACTTTTGATTACTATCCCACACTTTTCGAGGTCTACGTAAAAATAAAGAGATGGGAAAAGTGTATAACTTCAAATGGGGCTTTAAGAGAATTTAACATTGGGATATTTATCATCTTCTATCAAATTACTTAGTTATCTACTCTCAAATACTTAGTTATCCATTTCCCAACACTCAATACACATTATCCAAGACGCCTTGTGTAGTGTCTAAAGTCCACACAGCTATTATCACACGACAAGGGTATAATACGAAAGAATGGGATGAAATCACAAAGACATACCACCCAGCACACAATTTTTAATTTCCAACATAATACACAATAACAAAAACACCTTGTGCAGTGTATAATGGGTATGATGTAAAAGAAGGGGATGAAATGACATAAACATGCTATCCATCTCCCACTTTTTATATCCTATCCAACAACCCCTATTCTTCTGATTGCTCTCCAAAACGTAGGATCAAGAACCTATATTTACTAACCAACAAAAAAGGTGGCAGTGCTTTACACACATTGCACTTAAATTTTTAAGACTCTATGGTCTTAAAGTAAACAACAAAAAGAAGCGAAACGGACACGTTTAGTAAAATTTAACAAAATATGTATTTCCTTTTGAAATTAAATCCCAAATATTCGTAAATTTTCTATCACAAGTCCAAAAGTATAGAATGTTCCGAATATATATATATATATATATATATATATATATATATATATATATATATATATATATATATATATATATATATATATATATATATATATATATATATATATATATATATATGTTACTAACGAGTGGGACTCGATCTTAGCAATGGAACAAGGACGGACGTGATGGAAACATTCATTTGATTCGGCACGCTGTCGTGAAGGAAAACGTGACCAAGATCGATATAGAGAAATGTGAAATATAATATCCATAGCATTTTTGTTTTGAATAAAATAAATACCATACAACACCATTTCTTTATTCAAAAATCAACACGTTTAATAATATGAAGAAGAAACGTTTCTGGCGCAAATACATCCAAACACTCTATAACATGAATATATTTACAAGGTTGACAACGTTGTGGACTCAAACTTGACTTCCAATGATCTAAAGCATTTTGCTGTTGATAGACACCATGGTTCTGTGCTAAAGACAAGCGATACCTATAATGATCATGAAATCATCTTTCAAGTTCATCATCATTTTGAGATTATTCATGATCAAAACAAGTTATTAATTGTTCAATGGGATATCCAAGACCATGTTGTTGAAGAAAATTCACAGAACAGTGTCCACACCCAATGGAATCTGCCCCTTGTAATCCCACTTTATTGAATCTAGTTGATGCAGTATTTCTTCTCAAAGAAGTCAATTATGTCATCTTCCAGAGGAGGTAATCCATAGTAATCAGAAAATGGCCACAGTGTAATCGTTGGGAAAGTAGACTGCTGCCCAGTGCAGTCCTAGTCGATGGTTGTCGTCTGTGCAGATCACAATGGCTTGAATGACTTTAAGTTTGCGATTATGAAGTTCATCTTTACCACACGCCTTGCGATTCCAAGAAGCTATGCACGAACTATGCGTCAGAAGGTGATGAAGTTCTCAGGTATCCATTTCGTTTTTTTTCCCCCATCAAGTAATGATAAGTCATCAGTTGACACCTGATTGTTTCCTTGAAACTCTCTGTCAAGTAAGCCGATGAACCACGGGTGCTCTCTGTATTATGTTACAAGAGAGCTTCGATGCGTTTGGTCTGTTATACCGCTTTCTCAAAATTTTCTCTTCGGAGATGAGAGTCCATGTCTCTTCTAGATACTTATTCAGTCTTTCTTCTTGACTCATCATCATACATTTATCGTGTTGTGTCTGACTAGGATGATCGATTTGACAGCCATAACGTTGCTTTTCTGATGAGACCTCTAATTCCCTCAGCCAAGTCAGTAGCAACATAGAAGACTAAATATTTTTCTTGTTTTGGCCATATTGACATCAAAACTGGTTTATTTTGTTGCTGCTGGTGCCATTTTCTTGTTATGGATGAAACACATCCTCCATAGAATATTCGTGTCCCATCTTTAATTTCTAATAATCTAGAATCACTTCATTCAGAATGATACTTTCCAGAATATTATCAAATTCTGCATACGGGATGATGTTCATTGTGTTGACCAATGCAACTCAAACTGTTCCACAGGAAGTTGGCCCGATTTTATAAGATGGAAATGTCCTTCGTTGCTACTTTGCTCGTGGATTGAAATCAAATCCCCACAAAGCATATCCTCCTGCATAATTGACATATGAAATGTCGTGGTTGCTGTTGGTCCTGTGGATTCAAACAGAGTTAAGTAAGATTTCAAGTAATTTTTTCTGGTCAATATTCGGTTCAAAGGGCTGATATATAACGTTTGGCTATCTCGAGTGACTTCTTTCTATGACACGTTGAAGTATTGGAACTTAAAAGGATTGTGATCGATTTCTCCATTCGGGTTGAATTGCTGACGATACCAATGAGTAAATCCTGAGTATTTGTCTTGCAACCGCATGCCTAAATGCAAATTATCCATCAGTTCTAAACTGCATCTTTGTTTGATATGTTTCGACTACCGTTAAATCTTGCATTGCGAGGATCATTAGTTTATGTCAACACTGTGTCGTCGAGGACATCTAAGTTGTCAGGTTTCCATACCACAAAAACATCGTGATGTGTGTTTGGTTTCTTTTCCTTCCGTCAAGACATTTTCAATGTACTCACGGTAAGAGTAAGTATCCATGCTGCTTCTGAATAGTTTGTTATTCAAGTACAAATCTATTTCTCTGAACAACGATAGAATCAAATTCTTGATGGAGGCTACTCTGGCTCGAAGCCTGGATTCGTGTTGTCCACTTTCAGAACTTTGACTAACAAGAAAAGTGACTATCATTTTTTTCAGTTAATAATCTAAAACGTCCCATTCTCTAGCAGCTCATATTCTTCTTCTTTTCTTCTTTCTCTGGACGTTTTTATGACATCTGGAACGGTTCCGACGTTTCTTTCTGTCTTGTCCTTGGTGTTGCGTAGAGGAGGAAGTAATGCTTTCGCCAGAAGCGAAAAGCGTATTTATAGAGGTGTCTTGGAGACTCAGTCAACACATTTTGCCCTGCTTTCATGAATATATCAATGCTGCATCTTTTAGAGTATGGATTCCTCAAGTATAACAAACAAACTGGGATAAAACCTCACTGAAAAATATTTGCCGTCGGGAAAATACATTTTAAGAGGGTGAGCAATTTTATGCTACTCGATTAGTACATTTCAGTGACTTTTTTCCATTGCTCCTCCAGACTGATCATTAAAAATAGCTAAAATCCTTTCTACAAAATACTGAGCATTAAAATAAAATCCTTTTCATTGAATATATATTCAGTTTGGGACTCGCTGTTGACCTTGATTTGGATTTGTAAATGAGATGATCATTTTTGCCCAAGTGTTATTCAACTTATTTGTTGAATATTTCGACTAAAAAAGTGCTTTGATCTGCAACCACATTCTTGACTAGAGTGGGATTAACGATTTCGACCAAAGCTACTTCCCAAAGCGTTTCTTGATTCAATTGTATTGTTTGAGGTCATTTGGCTGTGAAACAACGTAATGTATGGTTTGGAAACACAGCTTTAGAACTGTCACTGGGTAATGTTAAATAAAATTTATTGTTCATAGTTCGATAGTTCTTGTCTCGGAAGCGTCATTCGTTGTCAGTGGAGAAGATCGCAGATATTTGCAGAGAGTCATTGGAAAGTATGCTTCAAGCAAGACTTCTGACTACTTCTCGCGAGATAAATGTCAAATTACCTGCTCTATATGTCTAGAAAAAGACAATATTGGTTTCTATAATGTCCACATCTTCAAAGAAAAAGGACCGCTAAGACGGGAGAAAAGAGAAGCAAAATAAAGATACATGTAAAAGAGAGTCAGAAGTAAAGATACATGTTATCAATGTCAGAGGACACCGGCAACTGGAGTGTGCTATGAAAAAGAAACAAAAGAAAAGGCGCACATAAAAGTATTAACAGATAAACACAATAAAGAAAATAAATTCAAGCAGGCGAGATAAACATAAGAAACAGTACAAGAGAAAGAACCCAAACCAGAAAAGAAATTCAAAAGAGAAAGACAGTAAAAATGCGGACTTTTGTGAATTTTATATCATTTAATTGTTATTCTCATTTCGCAAAAATTATACGAAAGAAAACATTAGTGCATTTTGTCTTCATCTTTTTCTTTAAGTGTGGATAAGATATTCAAACACTTTTACCGATAAAAATGGCCTGTTGGATTAGTAATTGTGGGTTTTGGATAATATAGTTAATGTACTGATAGCACGTTTGTGCCCCTTGTTTTACTTGATACCCTTTTTGTCTGATAACAGGTGTTGGTTTTTAGACACTACACAAGGCGTTTTGGATAATGTGTATGGGGTGTTGGATAGCATAGGTTGTGTAATGGATAGTGTATTTTGGTGATTTCATCTCATTCTTTTACATCATACCCTTTTCGCTGATAGTATGTGTGGGGTTTTAGTCACATCATAAGGCGTTTTGGATTGTGCGAATGGGTGTTGGATAATAAATAGATCACTAAGTAATTAGCATCTTCGCTAGCCAAGGATCCGATACACCTTGGCATATCGAGCAGATATTTCTTTGGGTCTGTGAATTTCATTGGATGCGGCGGCAAGCCACCGCATCCAATCAAAATTAAGTTGTTCAAATTTGAACACCGTTCCTATGTGATCGAGACAAGGGGAACACACAACTTGAATGGACTGATAAATTAGCACTTTTCCAGCGCCTGTCCGTGTTTGCACAAATACCTTTCACTCAAACAGACATGTAATGGCTTCGCTCTGGTACATAGTCATGCTTTCGATGTTAAACTTCCAAAGTATCTCTTTTAGGTCAATTGCCACCACCGTTTTCGGCCGATGTATAATGCACCACGCTATTGGTTGGTTGGAATTACATGCTAAGGGAGGCAACACATGAAATCCAATAGATGTCGCTAGGACAACGCACCTATATAGCTGTTCGATCCGCCAAGGTGTAGATAGAATTATCGGAACCATGGCTAGCGAAGATGAGTAATTGGTTATTAGATAACTATTCCCATGTTAAATTTTCGTAGAACCCCATAAACGTTCGACCCATTTGAAGCTTTAATTTTCTTATTAGCACTAACCATATAAATAATTGTATAATCCCCTAACAAGCGTTACCTTTCTGATTCGTATTTGATTTGTTGGGGTTTTTTATTAACAGTTTTCGACCTTACTTGCAACATGTACTTAAGTCTATAAAATATATCCGATAACGTCAAGCAAAGTGCGAGTACTTTAAACGGTCTTGGAAACAATTTTCCAAACTGCATAGTGGCCTCAAATTGGGCCTCATTAATCCCTGAAAATGAGCAAATGTATAGGTCTCACCCACCCTTAGAATTTTTTTTTATTATCGTCTAGCAGCATTTCCAACATGGGAGCCATATTGTACAAAACAAAGCCATCAGAGGTATTACGCAGTGGAATTTTGAGATTTCGCCACCATCACAATTTCACAAAAGCTATTACTACAATGATATTTGGCATTTCTTCTTTCCAAAAGAGTAGGCAAATCTGATTCCAAATAATGTGCATCGAATTGCATATATTGATAAACAACAAAGTGTTCCATCTTCTTCAAGTTGTACTTATTCAAGTTGATCAGATTCAGCAACACTACGTTTTCAGCATACCTCAAAATCCATATTTTACAATAGGATGAATATAAGCAAGGTAAATCTAGCTGAGATTATCTTTTGGATAAATTAATTTAAAGTGCGCCTTGCTACATGAGGGAAATGAAATCATATTAGCAAAATAACTGGATGACTATCAGTATGAAGTTAAGATGGCTACCCGATGACAATGACAAGTAACGAATTGAATTTTCTCTCCAATAAATTCAGGATATGTTTATTGTTTTCATTCGGGGTTGTTATGGTATCTTGGTCCACAATTTGGAATTAAATGAAGTTGGATTTGCATGAAAATTGAAATAATATACATTAACAATATTAAAGAATATTCAAACCAAAGCAAATATTGCAATTTTAAATTTCTTTTAGTGTTCTCGATGTTCTTTGATAACAGTATAGATACTCTAGATTAGAATCATAGATACTATGGGGTTGTTTTCTTCAGAAAGTGCCTGAGTCATCGTTTGAAAGCTAATTTATATGACAACTGATAACTCGTGAGGCCTACAATCGGATTCAGTACATTGTATTAATTTTGTTTGGACTTTATGCGTATGAAAAATATAGTGTGATGCATGAATAAGCTGGCTGCATTGCCTATCAAGATTGATTTCACGAAAGCCCAAACGCTTCCCAGATATTTTAAGCCGTTCGCTCGGCTATTCTATTTGTTTTTATTAGACTTTCACTCTCGTTGTTCTACCTACTTATAAAATGTACATTGTCCAGTGTACATATAGGCAGATATCAATGTAATTATTTCATGTACATATTGGATCTAGTTTCATTGGGCGTGACATCTAAATTTTCAAGAAGAACTTTCATTAGACAATCATTTACAGTTTTGTAAATTCGGCATGTACTTCGTGTTTTTTTGTCTGTCTTGTATGCCTATTTTTATTATTTTCTTGTTGCATTTCTGGCAGCCACAAAAAGGTGGGTGGGGCAAAGTACAGAAATGTCCAGCATCAAAGAAAAGAAAATATCCGATGACTTCTGTATTGGCGAGCAGTAGAGCACCCTCATACTCCCCTGTAGTTAGGATATATCCAGCATGTATGGAGGATTGGAAAGAAACTTTAAAACGCATGCACGTACTTCCTGAACGCGCTGTTGGTCTTCCGGAGCTGTTAGAGCACCCTTATACGCTCCTGGCGGACGGAAAGATAGGTAGACACAGATTAGTCCAGGTCGAGTGAATGATATCCAAACAAAGCATGGTAGTCTAGGGTCTAGGTCTGTGAAACTCGCGAGACCTGAAAGAGAAAGTAGCACACATGGCAGAATGGTGATCATAGAAAAAGTAATTGAAGTGTTACAAAGCTGAGATCCTTTTGCCTAACGCTATGTATGGATTAAATTCATCTGATCTCCAGCGGCCTAATTCCCTTATTTAGTTGTCACTGAAACCTTGTCTGGCCGCCTCAGTGGCGGGCCCAATTCTGAAACTATGGGACTTAAAATGGTTAGAGTCAAAGCCACAAAAGCAAAACACTCTTCTAAGTTCTGTACTAAATTCTACTCTGGAAACTGGTTGCCCATTTTGGTTCATAAAAAACGGTCCTGGAGTATTACCCCTGAGGGTTAGGTATGATTGTAAATGAGCTATCGGACATGTCGCAGGATTTTGTTGGGCAGCAACATGCAGTATATATGGTTGTCCCGAGCCGTGTTTGAAGTGTCGAAAAGTGATTGTAAGACGCTTGTGGAAAAAAGTGACTTGAGATAATTGTATCAAATTATTATTCTGATGTGCAGTTGTTTGCACTGTAATCTCTCCTATTCTGAGAAAGGCATGGAAAGCCAACGTAAACATGGCCGAATACATGGTACGCCTGAAATGGTCTGAGATGGTATGCATCATAGAAACTGTAAGCTTATCCAGTATAACTTTGTCAATTGGCAAACGAACAGAAGCAGAAAAAACATAAATAACTAATTAAGTGTCAAGTAGTGAGGTGCGGAACCCAAGTACGCCAAACATGAAACTCGTGGCAAACGTAAAACGTACGGAATCAATTGATAAACACACAGGTCACTGATACGGAATCGACTGGTAATCATAATATCCAGTGGTACGGAACCAACTGGTAAACACACAATTCAGTGATACGGAATCAACTGGTAATCATAAAAACCAGTGGTACGGAACCAACTGGTAAACACACAGACCAGTGATACGGAATCAACAGTAATCATAAATTCCATTAGTACGCAACCAACTGGGAAACAGAAGGTTAACACACAATCCAGTGGTACGGAACCAGCTGGAAAACACAACTAGTGGTACGGAACCAAATGAAAGAAAACAAACATGGAGTCGTTTGCAAATCCTGTTCGAAAGTATTTTAACAGTGTAACAACGACAAAGACGGACAAAGCACTCTTAGGCACAAATGTTGATGAAATAAATTTATGTAAAAACAATGTGAAGTATATCTACATATAGCTTTATGGTTCTCTGGTTTAATTTTGCATACAACAGAGAGATCGAGACTGATAATTTTGTCGACTATCCTGCCCCCAATCACATCCATACCAATTCTAGAAAGCGCCGAATATTTAAATCGGGGCGCAATCGATCGTCTATTTCTGATTTCAAATGACGCTGCAATCTTTTACAGATGGAATGACCCTGTAATGTATAACAAAAGAAATGTTAGCAGAATTTGAAACAAAAAAATAATAAAAAAACAAAACAAAACAAACATATCATTAACAAGAAGATAGCATATAACAATTATATGCAGGGAGGTATGATGGGGTGGAGGTGAGAAAAGTTTCTACAGAAAAAGTAAACACATCCGCACCCCAGAAGGAAATTCGCTCAACTAACGCCAAAGTCCCTAGCAGAGAGAATCCCTCCGCGCGCAGCCGGTGCGAAAGCATTGCGATTGACTGGGCAGAATCTGGCGGGAAATTGTAGACCCAATCACACCTCCCATAAATGTCCTTACGCGAGTGTAAATCGTTTTATGTGATGTGTTTTTACACATGTAGAAGAGGGATGCAAGTTATTGTCAGAAAGAAAGCGAATGAAAACTCAGGATTCTATATTATTAACTTCTTGGAGGAGTTGGTAAAATTAAATGTGCATACACCAGCCTACTCTTTCCGACATTGATAGAGTCGAAAGGAAGATAGAGATTGAAAAGACAGAATTCCCTAGATCAGTCGTGCAAATATTGCAAATTCAAAGTATATGGGTACATAATTAAGACAAAGACAAACGTTGTGTTTGATGCTGGCCCCTTTCGTGACATTGTATTGAACATAAACGATATTAGTGAACCACAAATTTTGCAATGCATTTACAGCATAACATAACTATTTGAACAATGTCTATAGAGTAAACGTGCTAAGAAATTGAACAATGAGACATAGCGTATAATACAGAAATATTTTGAGGCTGCAACCGCCATAAACAGAAATACAGCAAACAGAGCTTGCTGCAATAACCTTGTATGAGGTTACTGCGGATGCAACCGCCTAAAAACCGAACAAATGGAGAAAAGAAGCAAAAAAACCCAAACATATCGTTAACAACAAGATAGCATATAACAATTATATGCAGCCTAGTATGATGGGGTGGAGGTGTGAAAATTGTCTACAGAAAAAGAAAACACATCCGCACCCCAGAAGGAAATTGGCTCAACTAACGCCAAAGTCCCTAGCAGAGAGAATCCCTCCGCGCGCAGCCGGTGCGAAAGCATTGCGATTGATTGGGCGGAACACGTGATGAAAAACTTTAAATATTTTGACCCTTCACAGCGCGTTACCCGACAAATCTGGCGGGAAACTGTAGACCCAATCACACTTCCCATAAATGTCCTTACGCGAGCGTAAATCGTTATATATATATATATATATATATATATATATATATATAAAATGCACTCACTCTAAACCCTTCAATAGATTTTCTTTTGAGTGGCATGCAGTCTTGCTAAAAATATGTGTCGGTTACAAATAAATAGTATGTTTCGTAGTTTAGTGAAGTATGAAGTGTTATTGTTGTTTTAGCGTTCCTTTTGAATTTGTTTCGTTTGGGATTTCTTCATATTCTTCATTTATTTCATTCGCAATACTATTGTTTGTCTATCTGACGATATATTATCATTTTTGCATGCAAGAGATTCCGTATTAAGTTCTGTCTGGGTAAAGAAAGCAAATAATTCTCAAAGGAATGTTAATGCAAACCAAGCAGTACAAATAGTCGGCATCAAACAAAACTTTCATGAAATAACATTACAACCCATTAGCCACTGACATGTAGCAAACTTCTTAATCAATTTTATGACGACTGGAAACGTATTTGGAGTACCTCTGATTCGCTAAAGATGTAATCTCGACAAGGAATACTGACATTTTATTTATGTACTCAAGGAGTACGTTTTTTCCAAGACATGTTAATCTATTTTCATGAACTAGTCAAATAATCCGATATTCCTTCCTTTGCTGCAAACAATAAATGACAAACTACATACAACTCGACAGCTGTTAAACTTACATTGAAAGATAAGCTTTTGCCTGGTATTTTATCAGCGGGAAGTGTTTGATTCATGCTAAGATTATCATAAAGAACATCCTGAATGATTGCCGGTGTATCTAATTTTGATTAAGTTAAATTGTGGCATTTCAAATTATTCAAACTGATAAAATTCTGGAATGAAGTTCTGTTTGATTTTTCATTTGACACGCAAAAGAACATAAACCCTGCTAATCATATTATATTGGGCGATCGGTTACAACTGACTCTTCCACTTTCTGCATTAAAGAGTGAACCTGCATGTAACATTTAGTTGAATTAGGAAAACAAAATCTTCTATAAAGCACATTCTAAGAGGGTGGTAACAATCAGGCATTTTCTCTCTTTCTTAAAAAATTGAACACGCTGGAAGAGCAGTAAATGATAAAATCCGTGAATCAAGAGGAAACTTGAATTTGTTGGATATCAGGCTAGCCTCGGAATATTGTCCACAAGGCTACTAGTGGGACTCAAAAGAGTGGACATCTGAGGCGTATGGTTTACCACAGTAAGAAAGAAATTATTTGCATTCAGGTGCGTATTTTACCAAAACTCGTTTTGGTTTGAGACATACCGCCTTGCGGCTAGCTCCAGGTGCCATTGGATACAATCGACATTATTTTCTTCATATTACCATGATTCACAAGCATGTTAAAATGCGGATTGACTACAAAGTTAGTAGAACATTGCTTTTTTATCACGATTTTGCATTTGTGTGTCGTTTTAAACAAATAAATTCAATTCATCGTCCATTATGGGTGGAGTATTTTCTTTTTGTAATCGTTCAGTATTGTTTTAGTCGTATAAGGGGCTTACGTTTCTGTTGATGCCACCAGCTTCAAGAAAACTTTGTGCATACTGAGTTATAGATTTAATGACATTAGGAACTACTTTAAAGGAAAATGTATTCATGCCCAAAAATTCTAGATGTTTCTTCTTAGTAATATATCATTTCTGTACCACAGTACTTTCAATATCTTGGGTTTTCTTATGCCGTTCACGCTTGAAAACGTGAGCGGATTGGTAAAGTTGAAAAAGAGAAAAATATATTGCATTGAAGGTTTGGTTTTGTGGTTTACCACCATTTTTCAGCACTTTGTAGGCTATTCATGGTGGTAAGTATATTTGTTGGAGGAACAACTGGGGAAACCGTGAGAATAACCACAGACTCACGGAAAGCTCACTCTTCCCATCCCCCCGCCCGAATCCACGCGATGTCAGTGATCTGTAAAGGTGAGCTCCTTAGACCAGTCATCCATCCAGGGCCCTCAGTCCTTAGACCAGTCATCCATCCAGGGCCCTCAGTCCTTAGACCAGTCATCCATCCAGGGCCCTCAGTCCTTAGACCAGTCATCCATCCAGGGCCCTCAGGCTGTCCTGAAATAATATAAAATGGCTCCTTTATCACGAAGGTGTTTGAGCAAAAAATATTAAAATCATGCGCAAATTTGAATTTATTTTTTTAATCTCCTACAGCTTCTTTCCTCGTACGATCAGAGACATAAATTTCGGCATTATCATTATTATAAATATCGTTACATGCATAATGCACCGGCAGATCAATGCCTATGTTGTTGTTTATTGTTTAATGCTGAAAAAACCCCGTATCTGCAGGCTAATTATGCGACAGCAGATGTGAATCTGTGCAGTTCACAGTTGGACTCAACTTATAAGTAAGTACATAAGGTAAAGGTTTACGGGGACATATGGCAGTTGTTCCTCTATCAAACCCAAGACAAATACCCATGAGCTTGCACTCAGACACGAAAAGGAAAATCCATTCATTGATTTTTAATGAAAAAGGTAAAATAAATTTAGAGTCTAAATGTGAGAATTTAAATAATAGATCCGTGTGTAAATATTTGTGAAACGGCTAAGGTGCCTGTATTGTAAACGAAGTGTTGATCATTTGCTTGAGAAACAGAATTTAGCCTAAAAAAAAGACACCTCAGTTTATAAGAAACATTCGTAACAAACAGAATGTAAAGAGACAGTTTCACAAGGGAGCGATTCCATCAGGTTCTGAGAATAGTCATGATTTCTACGAGTCTGTATGACCCCGATGTTCAGTAACGGAGAGAAATGATTCTTAACGACTTGTCTGATTTAAATAAGTCTTACAGCCTCGTCTGATATATATTATTCTTAAAGACTAGTCTGATTGAGGTTAGTCTGATTACATTACTGTTGATACTTCGTAATTTTACTTTAACGAGAAAATATCATTTAATTATGTTGTGCAGGTGGTGTATGTACATATTGATATTGTTGTGCAGGTGGTGTATGTACGTGTTATTGTGCAGATGATGTATGTTCATGTTGATGTTGTAAAGGTGATGTATGTTCATGTTGATGTTGTAAAGATGATGTATGTTCATGCTGATGTTGTAAAGGTGATGTATGTTCATGTTGATGTTGTAAAGGTGATGTATGTTCATGTTGATGTTGTAAAGGTGATGTATGTTCATGTTGATCTTGTAAAGGTGATGTATGTACATGTTGATGTTGTTAAGGTGATGTATGTTCATATTGATGTTGTAAAGGTGATGTATGTTCATGTTGATGTTGTGCAGGAGGTGTATGTACATGCTGATGTTGTGCAGGTGGTATATATACATCTTGTTGTTGTGCGGTGGTGTATGTACATGTAGATGTTGTTGTGCGAGTGGTTTATGTACATGTTAGTGTCAGAAAAGTAGATCTACAACTACATTTCTCTTCTTTAATCGACTGCAAAAGCACACAGAGACGATAATAAATATATAAACATGTGTATTGCTTCAGGGGTAAATAAATGAACTGGTAACATTTATGTTTCTTTAAATTGCTGAAGAAAAAAACATGGGCACGTTACATAAACAGTGCACTTGGCATGATATGCAATAACAGATAAGAATCAATATAAATAACATGTTCCAATAAAACATATTCTTGAGTTAGCCTTGGCAGAAGTACCTTGTTTACTGTCCTATAAAATGTTTGAAACCAAGAAAGACTATAAAATATTTCCCTTAATTGAACTGGATCAAGTAGTTTACAACAAATGATATTTTCCTACTATTTGTAGCAAAGTGATACGTGGTTATCAAAAATATTGATTGTCTACAGCTAACATTATCTATATCTTGGTCTCCCCAGAGACCACAAGGCGATGTTTAACGAATTTGTTTCTCCCAGTAGCTGATCTTCATGAAAGAATCCTGGCGTCCTACAGCAAATAAAGGAGCAGATATTGTAAAATTGTTGAACGGATTTGCTTCTTAACTCTCCGTTCTACGGCCTTGTTTGCAGGCATACATAGGGCTGTTGAAAAGCTCATAAACATATACAACAGTACATGGTAAATGAGACCAGCCATTTCATCTACTTCATTTTATTGGCATATTACTTTCTTATTTCAACCCCGTCCTGGCACGGACATAATACGTCTGTAAGATGCAACTTACTATTTAGAAAGATGATGAACATTTCCCATTTCCTCTTGGTTTTTCTTATTTTTCCTCAAACCTGATTTCATGACAAACCTGTTTACACAGGCGAAATACGTAGCGACTCGTCTTTGCATCTAATTAGCATACGAAGTTATTACATAAAATTTTGATGCAGAGGTATAATTTTTAAACGTTTAATCTTCGCCGTTTAAACATGTCTTTATGACAACTTTCGTGCATAAATTAATTTATTAATATTACACCGTAAGTGATTAACTTCTTGTTTCTAAAGATCGTTGTCGCAAAATCTGGAAAAGACTTGGCAGAGAAAACTGCTTGACTGGGCAAAAGTCAGATGTTAGTATAGTTGATAGTCTTGATATGAATTTCAAATCTAGACTAACATTTTCATCTTAGAATAGATCAGTCTGACTGGTTGAAATTCAAGTAAAATTTAAACTTTACCAATGAAATATTTAAGTCTAGACTTCTTTTAGTGAAATTATGTCCTAGTGGGCACAAGGAACCGCCCTAACTTACGTTTCATAGAAACTACTTATATTGCCTACTTGTACGCATTTCTTCGGTGATCCTGTCTACGATGCTGATGTCCCGATTGCGAGAAATCCGAAACTTTCAACACTAAATACTTTGTTCCACAAACATATTTTGAATACAATATGGTGACCGAGAATTTCGACTGAGTACTGTTGAGGTTACCAGCGAAATAACTTCTTTCTGAAGTATTTCATGCCTGACATACTGCCAGTAGCAGTAAATCATATGTAGATTACATTATGCAAATTAGCAAATCAACAATTTTCGACCGTTATCGATTTAAACCAATAAACACAAAAACAAATGTACATACATTCAGCATTAGTTTATCTAGGGCTAGAGCACATTGACACAGACAATTATTTCAGTTCTCATAGATCGTAATGGTAATGTTTTGTATTACCTTCCTGATACAAATGCTTAATACATCCTATCCATGATCATCAAAGAGTAATCTTTCAAATTATGAAAAGTGTATATGACACGGTTCATTTTGGAGTAAGAAACAAATTATTTTATTTTTACCGACTCGGTAGTTTTAGCCAATCAACGACCTTAATTGTTTGATATAAATATTCCACCAGTTGGTGTAGTAGCATGTTTAGTAAGTAGTTATATGTGACTAAAATAGGCTCCAGTCGATATAAAACATTTGAAAATTTGCGTTTATCAACAAGTCACTCAGCGTCTTTAATTGCGTTTCCATAAAATAGATATTAACCGCCAATCTGCCTTTAAAGGCCATGACTGGCAAATCTTTATATGGAAGGTGTGCGTGTACATAAAAAAGGAAAATGAATCTTGGAACCCACTTCCCTCTCTTCACAGACTTATGCAACTTTGAGAAACCAAGAGGTCTCTTTTTTCGGCGTTAATGAAATCTCTGAACGTTTGTTTGCAATGGAGGATGATGTATTGTTACGAGTCTATCTTCTCAAAATAAGCAACAGAAAAGAGTGACAAGTAACAAGCTTTGCAAAATTCAACAAATAATTTATTTCCCTGGAATACAAAGTGAAAATTCAAAAAAAGAATTTAAGGTATTGCGAATTACATCCCAAAATAACCCAAAGACAAAAGACACAAGTCCCAATAATTTAATGTTCTGAATAAACTTTAGCAGCAATCGAATTTAAGTCCAACGCTTAAGCGGTGATGTGTCCATGATGACCTATATAATGCTGATGTGCCGACAGTCTTTTGTTGAAATACAGTGATGCAATTCCATGTTTGAATTCACTATTAATCCAAGTCTCTATTTCCAAGAATATTATCAGAGCACTTTTGTATTTCCAGAGAAAATTCACTTGAACTGGACAATTTAAAGAAATAAATTCCAGCCCAAATGAATACTGAACACACCAAATTTCAAATCGATTCTGCTAGATGTTATGCACGAATGAATAATTTTTCCAGTAAATGATATTATAGTCTTCTACTTGACCTCAGACACAATTAACATTTTCTACACAAAAAAAAAAAAATTATGTAGTGGAAAATAACCTTCTAGAAAGTTCTTAATGTTTAAACACAAAAAATATTAGCTATAATTAGCAGTCTGTTACTAAAATTATAATATATAACCTGGACAATGTCAGATATACCAGGTATATTGTAGGAGAATCCCAATAACCTAGACCCAGACACAAGTAAATATATTTACTTCTGTCAGGTTTGATTTTTTCAATAATTTGTATTGAAAGCAATTTTTTTTTTTAAAATTCCTATAATACAAATGTGCATTATTTAATAAAGGTCGTGCTTTTTATGTGAGAATTGTAAAATCCCTCGCATAAAATAATGCATTTCTTCTTATATTCTAAGTCAGAAAATTTAGACTCAATAGCAAGGTCTGTTGAGTAAGCGAAATTCTTTTCTGTTTAGTATGTCAGTAATCAGCAAACATTTTACCTTTTGACCTTTGACTTCCATAAACCTTATCGGTCCATACCTGTTCAAACTGTAGAATGTATTAATGACATCTCAGGAATAATGTACCAAGTTCCATGTTGATGTCTTTCAGCATAAGATAGGTTGATATGTCGAGAAAATGCAATGTACATTTTTTAAGCAAACAGCTGAAATGGCTGCTCCCATGTGCTCGAAAAATCAGCCAGAATTAGTTTAAAGTAAATGTTTCAGATTAGACCATACCAGCTTCTAAAAGTGAGATGAAGCAATTACAAAATACAGCTTTTTGATAGATGCACATCTGAAGTAAGGCCAAGTTGTATGCTCATAGTTATACCCAAATTACAATCATCAATCATACACCAAAATGAAGGAAATTAAAAGTTCTTTCAACAATAACCAAAATTCACAATGTCCTTTTATAAATGCCCAGGATAACCAGTGAGGAAAACCTGAGAAATTCTTTTTCATTAACTATCTAACCCGATGTAAATACGAAACTGTAGAGCGCCACCTAAAGTACGACGTTGCGCTCTTGATTATATTAGTGCAAGACGTATTCTATAAGATCGGAATACTACAGCTATGAATAAAGGTAGTCGTTTATTTGATACCTCCATATCTTCGCAAGCAACGGTATATGAAATTGCCATCTGCAGATAAGATTCAGATATTTTTGTGGCAATGGTTTGTGTGGCGATTATCTATGTCGAGCGATATTGATACACATCCCTTCAGGTTGGAACACGAGAAGGAACTGGGACCGGTTAACAAACTGTAAAGCACAAGGTGACTGGTTACACAAGGTTGGTGATTCTTATACATGGCCATGTATCAGTCAATGATACAGAGTCACGATTGTCGACATTACAATCATTCCCACCTTACGAAGCTGTATTCATCCACATTAAAACTTTGACCTCATGCACTGCTAGTGAACATTTAAAAAGCTCTGGAAACAATTCATATTGGCTTTCAAGAGAAACAGTTGTTAAACAAAGATTCAAAAATTGTATTGTAACAACATTCTATATCCACTGAATATTAACTCGATATATTTTAAGAACCTTTTCTGACTCTAATCTAAGGAATACAAATATATTGTAACGAGGAAACCCCATGGACTTCAGTTTTCGTTTCGTTATTTAATATTTCGTTTCGTTAAAGTTTATGTTCTGATTTTAAATATTTGGCGGGCTTTGTAGTGCCATATAACGTCTTAATTTTGGGTCACGTGATTCCGCCTGGGTGAATATATGGGCCAACTGTCTCTGCTACGGTAGTGTGTTAAGAAGTGGCATAGAGTGAAGACGTCTCCTGCAGTGTAGCAGTATAACCAACCCGCCAGAGGAATCACATTTGGTCGTGTTTTGTTAGACAGTAGAGAGCCAGGCCAGGGAATCGGAAAAGAATAGGGACAATGTCTTTCGTCGACCAAAAGCCCGGCGCTACAAGGCTCGTCCAAGAAACGTAGAGGTCCTGTGGTAAAACACGTTTTTGACTGAGGATAGCTCTTCTTCAACCATTTCGCACTGTCATCTATCTCTGTCGATCTGAATCGGATAACGACGCGACTCTGCGACACAGTCGGCGACTCGGCGACAGCCCTGCGACCAAGTCGGCGACCAGTTGACGACCAGTCGGCGACCCTGTGACAAGTCGGCGACCCAGTCGGTGACTGCGACGAAGTCGGCGACCAGAGGAAGACTAGTCGGCGACCCTGCGACAAGTCGGCGACCAAGTCAGTGACTTTGTGACCAAGTCGGCGACCAGAGGAAAACCAGTCGGCAACCCTGCGACAAGTCGGCGACACAGTCGGCGACTGCGACCAAGTCTGTGACCAAGACTGCGACAAGTTGTCGACCAGTCGGCGACCCTGCGACAAGTCTGCAACCCAGTCAGCGACCAAGACTGCAACATGTCTGCGACCAGTTGACGACCCTGCGACAAGTCGGTGACCCAGTCGGCGACTGCGACCAAGTCGGCGACACACAAGAAGCCAGGAATAAAACGGTATGCTAGTCCTCAGACAGATTCAGCGGGGTATCACTCCAAATACAAGACCTATCCTAAAGAACCCGAGATAGCGAGACTCGAGGTAGTATAACCGAGAGAGTGTTCCGCTACAAATTGGTAGGCAGCGGTGGAATAGGTCGAGGAGTAGAAGATAAAATTAAGATGGCTTACGGAGGGTCACATGTAGGCAACTGGATGCTTACCCCCGAAATGGAGGTAAGGACAGCAAATCCTTTCGAAGATGAGTTTCGGCGCTTGGTGAAGAAATGAGAAGATTTGGAGAAAAGACTAACTGCAAGGAAAGGGACTACGGCTATGAGTGCGGAGACGACCAGGAAGGCAGGGGAGTGGTCGAGAAAAAGAATCGCCTCCAGACGATAGATTCACTTTAGTGGACAGCGATGTCGACACCCTCGGATTCGCCGAAGACAAAGAAGATAGCCGATACCACAGCGACAAGGGATGCTGTTCAGGCAGCTCCCAAAGACAGATCGAGATCTGAGAGCAAGGGAACGGTTGCAGAAGGAAGCGATGAGGCGACTGATCTTCCGCGGAGAATCTTGAAGAGGCCGGTCGTTACTCCGATGCCGTACGACTGGACGACACCCTTGTTGGATTTTATCATTCACTTCTAGATGCCCTATATTCTTCGACAGAGGAAGAAAAGAAACTGTATTTAGGTGTCGCATTTAGAGGTCAAGCACAGCCATTGTTGGCAGTGCCTGAGAAGAAGTCGTACGCTGAATTAGTTGATGCTCTTAAACAGAGATTAGACCTCCCGAACCAGACCGAGTTATACAGAGTTCAGCTAAGGAGTAGGATTCGCAAGGATGGAGAATCCTTACCAGAGCTTATACAGCCTATACGGCGGCTTACGACTTTATCTTACCCAAAGGCGAGTTTTCTTTTGGTTGATACATTTGCTAAAGAACAATTCATTGATACCCTGGACGATTCTGACATACGCTTAAAGGTACAACAGGCAAGACCCGCTACGATTAGCGATGAGGTGCAGATAGCTGTCGAGTTAGAATCGTTCGCTAGAGCTGAGCTACAACGACACGGAGGAAAAAGGCATGTCCGTGGCGTGTCGACAGAGGGAGAAGAGCAAGGACCAGCAATCAGAGAACTGAGAGAGCAAATGATGTAGCTGACGAGATTGGTCGTAAACTTAAGACTGAAGTCAGGAGTACCAAGCAATCGAGACAAGTCCCAGAGCGACGCAGAAACAGACACTATGACGAACTTGCTTGTTACGGGTGCGGCCAGCTGGGACATTTCAAGAAAGACTGTCCTGCTAAGACGCCATGTAACAATGGTTCGCAACCAACCCCGCAGTCGACGGGTCGCATGAGATACGACAGAAACGAGATGGAAAGACACAAGAGGAACAAAGTTACTTATCGACTTCGAAACCGATCGTTGGATGCTGACGTCGGATTGTATGTAGATTGTACCATTCAGGGGACTGCTGTCGATCTCCTGATTGATACGGGTGCTACAGTAATGATCCTATCTAGAGAAGTCTATAGGAGGATTAAACCAGAGAAAAAACCAAACCTGATTCCTGTGAGAGTGAAAGTCAGTTTCGCAGACGGTAGACCTATGTCGGTCGACAGGAAGGAACTTTTCGAAATAAGCCTAAATGGTGTTTGTCGACGACATAAGATGCTGGTTGCTGACATCTCAGCAGAGTGAATACTTGGATTAGATTTTCTCACATTTAATTCGTGTCTACTCGAACTCGATGTTAACAAGAATCGCCTTTCCATCGGCAAGTAGAATTTACCTTGTACGTTTATAGGACAAGTATGATGCGCCCGAATAATTGTCGCTGAGACAGTGAACGTCCCAGCGATGCACGAAATGATCGTTCCAGGAAAATTTGACAAGCTGTCGTCTTCAGCAGTGCCGGAAATTTGAGTAATAGAGCAGTATCAGAAGTTTGGAAAGCGCCACGATATCTTAGTCTCGAGAACGCTAGTCAGATCCAGGGAAGGTAATTTACCCGTGCGGATACTGAATGCAGATAAGCAGACGCTCTATTCTGGAACAAACATAGCTGTCTTAGAAGAAGTCGTAGAAGTCGTCGACTTAGATAAGAGTGAGACCGTTCGTTGTCTTCAAAAAAGGGAGTCCCGGCCTCGAGTACCGACTCATTTAGAAGAACTGGCTCAGGTATCAAAAGAATCCCTCTCTGAAGAACAGGCAAGAAAGGTGGATACGTTTCTCTGCGGCTACCAGTCACTCTTTGCCGCGTCTGATGCTGACTTTCGAAGGACTACAGAATTGAAACAGGGAGCTCGAGACCAATAAAACTATCCCCTGAGAAGAAGTTTCGATTCACGCCAGAGAATAAGTTGAGAAGCATGTGAACGACATGTTGAAGAAAGGGATAGTTTCACCATATTCAGGTCCATGGTCGTCACCAGTGGTTTTAGTAAAGAAAAAGGATGGCACAACGAGGTTCTGCGTCGAGTACCGTGACTTGAACGAAGTGACTGCGAAAGACACATACCGTCTGCAGCGGATCGACGAGTCTCTTGACTCGTTATCAGGAGTAACTTGGTTCTCACCCTTTGATCTCATGAGTGGATATTGGCAGGTAGAAATGGAGCCAGAAGACCGGTCGAAGACAGCATTTGCGACTAGGCAAGGTTTATACGAGTTCAGTGTTATGCCGTTCGGGCTCTGTAATGCACCCGGTACCTTTGAAAGACTGATGGAGATAGTTCTAGCGGGACTGCAGTGAAGGATATGTTTGGTGTATATCGACGACATAATCATCTTTGGACGCACATTTGAATGAAGAAAATTGGATCGTCTGCGACAGGTCTTTGACAGACTGTGGAAGCTGATCTGAAGCTCAAGCCCAAGAAATGTCGTTTGTTCGCAAAAGAAGTCAAGTACCAGGGACATATTGTGTCGACGGAGGTGATATGTGCAGATCCAGAGAAAGTGTCCGCCGTCGTCGACTGAAGAAACCCAACGTCGCAGTCAGAACTTCGCAGCTTCTTAGGACTATGCTCATACTGCCGACGATTCATAAAGGGATTTGCCGATATCTCAGCTAGCTTACACCGGCTGACAGAAAAAGGGAGACCTTTTGTCTGGACTGAGAGTTGTCAGTCGTCATTCGATGAGTTGAAGAGGCGATTGACGACGAGTCCTGTATTAGCGTTCCCAGACCCTGAAAAGCCCTTTATTCTTGAGCTAGCGATAGTCGACTTGGAGCTGTCCTGTCGCAAGTTCACAACGGATGCGAGAGGGTTGTAGCATATGCTGGTCGATCGTTAACGAAAGCTGAGAGAAGATATTGCGTGACGAGAAAAGAGCTATTGGCGGTCGCATGCTTTGTGAAATATTTCAAGCATTACCTGTTTGGAAGACGTTCCTTGATTAGGACAGATCACAGCTCCCTGAAGTGGTTACTGCATTTCAAGAATCCGGAATGGCAACTCGCAAGATGGATCAAAATCCTGTTGCAGTATCAGTTTGAGATTCAACATCGTCCGGGAACACTGCATCGTAATGCTAACGCCTTGTCCAAAGGCCCATGTAGGCAATGCTGTTTTCAAGTAGAGACAGAAACCGAAAAGAAAGAAACGAAAGTAATCAGCAGTGATCCAGCGACAGACAAGGATTGGAGTGTTGCGACTGATATGCCAGTAGCTGTGATACAGACGTCTTGTGGTAGCGATGAATTCGCCGAGGCTCAAAAATCCGACCAGGATGTCCCCATTTTGATGAGCTGGGTAGAAAGAAAGAAACGACCACCGTGGGAAGAAGTTGCCAGATGTGGCGTGCTGGTGAAAAACCTCTGGAGTCAGTGGGACCAGCTAGAGATTAAGAACGCCATACTCTGTTCAAGATGGGAGTCGCATGATGGTGGAGAAATTCACAGTCAAGCTATTGTTCTACGAGAAAAGAGAAATGAGGTTCTACACATGGTGTACGATTCAAGAAGTGGAGGTCACCTTGGTATCAGAAAAACTCTATAGAAGATCAGAAAAGAGTATTATTGGGTCGGACTACATAAAGACGTGCGACTGTGGTGCCAGAGGTGTGAGGCCTGTGCGAAGAGAAAGTCCCCAGAACAGAAAAGGCAAGCTCCAATGCAGCTGATTGTGTCAGGGGTTCTTATGGAACGCATAGCTGTTGACATCTAAGGGCCACTTCCGAAGACCGAAAATGGAAACGTTTATATTCTCGTGATTGCCGACTACTTTACAAAATGGACTGATATATTCCCAATGCCTTGTCAGGAAGCTACAGTTTTTGCAAAACTGATAGTAGAGGAAAGCGTCACGCGTTTTGGTGTGCCACGACAGATTCACACGGATCAAGGCCGACAGTTCGAGGGTGAGCTCTTTCGTGAAATGTGTCGACTACTTGGAATAGAAAAAATTAGGACCAGTCCGTACCATGCTCAAGGCGACGGCATGGTGGAAAGGATTAACCGAACGCTAGAGGGCATGCTATCTGCTGTCATCGGATAACGACGAAGAGACTGGGACGAGTACCTCCCATACCTAGCGATGGCATACCGCTCTGCAGTGCATGAAACCTCAGGTTTTACTCCCAATTTCAAGATAATGGGACGGGAGGCAGACTTACCGTTAGACGTCGTGTTTGGAAAACCACCTGTTCAACGTTACAGTAGTTCGCATGAATGGATTCAATAATTGGAAAGAAGATTAGAAATTTCACATCGTTTCGCCAGAGACAACTTGCAGTGCAACATGCGACGACATAAGCGTTATTATAATAGCAGAACTAGATGGGAGAGATTTCAGGCAGGCGGTCTTGTCTGGTTGTTTTCGACGGAAAAAAAGGGGGAATTTCGCCGAAATTACAGACACGGTGGTATGGGCCCTACGAAGTCACTGACAGGTTGTATGACGTCAATTACAGAGTTAAATGCGGTAGATATGGGAAGCCCCTCGTAGTGCACATGGATCGCTTGAAGAGGTATCAGGGACTTAATGAAGTCGCTAAAAGAGCGAGGGAATTGGACTCGGAGACTTCGAAATGTATTGATAAGGATCAAGGGAACGACGACCATGATGATACCAGTCTTGTTGCGCCTTACCCTATCGACACCATGACAGAAGTTCTCCCAAAGATCAACAGCGACAATGAAGAGTCAAGAACAGCTGGCGATGAGCGACCTAGGAGACAGAGGAAACTACCCAAGAAATTGGAAGAATTCTATGTGAACTTTGCTAATCTGGAACAGTGAAACAAATGTGTTCAGAACATTCCTATGTGTAATTCAAACAGCCTACTGCGCTTGATTAGAATTGTTTAGCGCAGCATCCAATCATACGCAGAGTTACAATTTTTTGCCAATCATTACTATGGACATTTATACTGAACATTAATTCTTTTGTGATTACTTGATATTGTGTTTTCATGTGATTTAACTGTGATTTAAGTGATTTTATTCATTTGTCTATTTCTTTCTTGACCATTCGTATCTACGTGGAAGCACATAATAGTGGAGACGTGGGTTGTGTAACGAGGAAACCCCATGGACTTCAGTTTTCGTTTCGTTATTTAATATTTCGTTTCGTTAAAGTGTATGTTCTGATTTTAAATATTTGGCGGGCTTTGTAGTGCCATATAACGTCTTAGTCTGGGTCACGTGAGTCTGCCTGGGTATTTATACGGGCCAACTGTGGCTGTTACGGTGGTGTGTTAAGAAGTGACATAGGGTGAAGACGTCTCCTGCAGTGTAGCAGTATAACCGCCCAGCCAGAGCTAGCACACTTGGTCGTATTACGTTGGACAGGAGAGAGCCAGGCTAGGGAATCGGAAAAGAATAGGGACAAGGTCTTTCGTCGACCAAAAGCCCGGCGCTACAAGGCTCGTCCAAGAAACGTAGAGGTCTTGTGGTAATACACGTTTTTGACTGAGGATAACTCTTCTTTCATCATTTCGCACTGTCGTCTCTCTCTGTCGATCTTGATCGGATAACGACGCGACTCTGCGACACAGTCGGCGACTCGGTGACAGCCCTGCGACCAAGTCGGCGATCCTGCAACAAGTCGGCGACCCAGTCGGTGACTCTGCGACGAAGTCGGCGACCAGAGGAAGACTAGTCGGCGACTGCGACCAAGTCTGTGACCAAGACTGCGACAAGCCTGCGACAGTCGGCGACCCTGCGACTCAGTCGGCGACCAAGACTGCGACTAGTCGGCGATCCTGCGAACCAGTCGGCGACTGCGACCAAGTCGGCGACACACAAGAAGCCAGGAATAAGACGGTATCCCGCTGAGGTAGAAATCAGTCACACTCTGGAGTGCCAGTCGTCAGACAAATTCAGCGGGGTATCACTCCAAATACAAGACCTATCCTAAAGAACCCGAGATAGCGAGACTCGGGGTAATGTAGCCGAGGGAGTATTCCGCTACAATATTATTACACAGCATACTGTTGCCTCGCAATAAAGAAATCTTCTAGCAAACATTGAGTTCCAAAGTAAGACACTAAGATTACAACCTTAATCTTTACAACAGACATGCTTTGTAAGGTCCAGATCGGAGATCACCAATTATTTCAGCACCATGAAAGATATTGTATCAAGCTATGACATTTGTAGGCGGGAACTTGCATCTCCAGCGAGGATTTGGCTGGTTTTATGTCAATTCATAGGCGCTTGTGTCAAATATGACCCTATAATTCGGTACCAGTTGTTCATCTTTACCCAGTTCACTGAGAACTGACCTGTCCGCCCGGTCCGAAGATGATTCGGATGTAGATCAATAGTCGCCATAATCTGGGTGAAAAAAAATGTGCTCTAGGATTCATGCTACGGATCCATCTGCTGAAACAGTTCCTTTAAGATATCGTGGATATTTTCGCGTATTGACTGAAAAAAAAAAATATATATATATATA
>JAECUM010014928.1:0-38562 GCA_016617855.1 Megalonaias nervosa | reverse complement strand
TACGTCTTCTTTTGCCTATCCGTGCAACTAAATCCTACCAAAACGATCGTTTTCCATATAGTCGAATAAGTCATACCAATCATAAACAACCACTGATTCTGACAAATTTGATATCAATGTATAGTTTCCTCATCAGTCTAAATCGATCTGTGCCAGCAGAAATGTGTTAAAATTCAAAATGAAAAAAAGTTTGGTATCTTTGACCCAGTATCGATAGCGTCTTTACCGATCTTCAGATCCTAGCTGCGTGCCTCTACCCTTCCCGTTTTGCGATGGTGCCACATACCTCGATCCTAGTAATAAAGATCTGAAGTATAGATTGAATGCTAAACAACATTATATAATATGTGTTTGTATCTTATTAAGTACGTCTTCATTTATCAGTCAATGCGCCTAATTCCTTCCCACACGGACGTTTTCCATATAGGCAAGAAAAATCATACTTATTGTAAACAACCACCGATAATGACAAATTTAATATCAATATATAGTTTTCTCATCAGCTGAAATCGAGCTGTGAAAATGCAATTGTGTGAAAATGCAAAACAAAAACAGGTAGTATTTTTTACCAAGCATAGCTTGCAACTTTACCGATCTTCATACCTTCCTTGCTGCCTTTACCCACCATTGCTATTTTGCGATGGTACCACATACTTCCATGCTCATACTTTCTATTTGGATGATATTACTAACGCTTTGCAACGGTTAATAATATGTGTATGTATCTTATTAAGTACGTCTTCATTTGTTTGTCCTTGCGACGAATGCCTTACTATACGACAGATGGGAGAATAAGTGATACCAATCGTAAACAACAACCGGTTTTGAGAAATCTGATATCAATATATAGGTTTCTCATCAATCTAAATCGATCTGTGCCAACAGAAGTGTGTGAAAATGCAAATTAAAAAACTTGATTTTTTTACATAGTATCGCTTGCGACTTTACCGATCTTCATATTCTTCCTACGTGCATCTACCCTTACCGTCTTGCGATTTTACCATATAGTTTGTTGCTAATACTATAGATTTGAAGCAAATGAATTACAGTTATACAACAGTATATAATGTGTGTATGTTTCTTGTTAAGTACATCTTCTTTTGTCTCTCCTTGCGCCAAATGCCGTCCCATTCGAACGTTTTTCATCTGGGTAAATAAATAATACCAATCGTAAACAACCACCGACGTTGATAAATTTGGTATCAGTGAATAGTTTTCTCATCCTTCTAAATCGATCTGTCCCAATAGGAATGTGTGAAAATGCAAAGTAAAAAAGTTGGTGTTTTTTATTCAGTATCGAGTGCGACTTTACCGATTTTCAAATCCGTGCAACTAACTTTCCCGCTTTGTGATGGTACCAAATGCTTCGATGCTATTACTTTAGATTTGAAGCATGGGATTAAAATTATCCATCAGTATATAATATGTGTATGTATATTTTTAAGTACGTCTTCATTTGTCTTTCGGTGCGCCTTGATCATACCTACACGAACGTTTTCCATATAGGCCAATAAGTGATATCAATGGTGAACAACCACCGATTCTGACAATTTTGATACGAATTTATAGTTTTCTCATCAGTCTAAATCGATCTGAGCCAATACCGTGCGACTTAATGCCTTCCTATAAGAATGTTTTCTATACCGGCGAATAAGTCATTCCAATCGTAAACTATAATGATTTTGACAACTTTGATATCAACGTATAGTTTTCTCATCAGTCGAAATCGATATCTGCCAATATAAATAGGTGAAAATGGAAAATAAAAAGTTGGTATTTTTGACTCGATATCGCTTGCGACTTTATGGATCTTCATACCCTTTGCTACGTGCCTCTACCCTTCTTTGTTTGCGATGGTACCACATACTTCGATTCTAATACTGAAGATTTCAAGCATACAATTACAGCTATACAACATTATATAATATGTGTATGTATCTTATTAAATACGTCTTTATTTGTCTGTCCGTGCGCCTAATGCCTTCCCAAGCGAACGTTTTCCATATTGGCGAATTAATCATCCTAATCGTAAACAACCACCGATGTTGACAAATTTGATATCAATTTATAGTTTTCACATCAGTCTAAATCGATATGCGCAAATTCAAATGTGCGAGAGTGCAAAACAAAAAGTTGCTATTTTTTAACCAGTATAGCTTGCAACCTTGCCTATCTTCACATCCTTGCATGGTGCCTATAACCACCCTTGCCGTTTTACGATGGTACCACATACTTAGATTCTCCTCCTACAGATTTGGATGATAGAATTAATGCTATACAAGAGTTAATAATTCGATCGCCTAATTCGTTCCCATAGGAACATTTTCCATACAAGCAAATAAATCATACCAATCGTAAACAACCACTGATAGAGACAAATTTCATGTCAATTTATAGTTTTCTCATCAGTCAAAATCGATATGTGCCAAATGAAATATGTGAAATTTCAGCCCCAAAATGTTTGTTTTTTTTACTCAGTATCTCTTGCGACTTTACCGATCTTCATATCCTTGCTAGTAAGTTATACCAATCATAAACAGCCACCGATATTGACTAATTTAATATCAATTTATAGTTTTCTCATCAGAGGAAATTGATCTGTGCCAAGGGAAATGTGTGAAAATGCAAATAAACAAGTTGGTATTTTTTTTAACTGAGTATCTCTTGCGAGTTTTCTGACGTTTATATCCTAGATACGTACATCTGCCAATGCCGTCTTGCGATGGTACCACGTAGCTCGATGCTAATACTATATATTTGAAGCATGGAATTAAAGCTATACAACAATATATAATATATGTTTGTATCTAATGAAGTACATCTTCATTTGTCTGTCGGTGCAAAGAGATCCATCCTACACGAACGTTTTCCATATAGGCGAATAAGTGATACCAATCATAAACAACTAATGATTTTGACAAATTTGATATCAATGTATTAATTTCTCATCATTCTAAATCGATCTGTGCCAACAGAAATGTGTGAAAAGCCAAAATAAAAAGGTTGGTATTTTTGACACAGTATCGTTTGCGACTTGTCCTATCTTTATATCTTGCTAGTGCCTCTTCCCTTCCCGTTTTGCGATGGTACCACATACTTCGATGCTAATACTATAGATTTGAAGCATAAAAATAATGCTATACAACAGTATATAATATGTGTATGTATCTTTTTATGTACGTCTTCATTTGTCTGTCAGTGCGCCTAATGCATACCTTACGTACGTTTTCCATATAGGCAAATAATTTACAGATTTCTCATCAGTGTGAATCGTTCTGTGTCAATTGAAATGTCTGAAAATGCAAAATAGAAAAGTTGGTATTCTTGACTCAGTATCACGTGCCTCTAACGTTCCCTTTTGCTATGGTTCCTTATACTTTGATACTAATACTCTGGATTTGAAGCATAGAATTAAAGCTATACAGCAGCAAATATTATGTGTATGTTTCTTATTAAGTACGTCTTCATTTGTCTGTCCGTGCGCCTAATGCGTTCCAATAATCACGTTCTTCATATCGGCAAGGACGTCATGCCAATTGTAATGAACCACCGATGTTAACAGACTGTTTTTATCAATATATAGTTTTCTCTTCAGTCTATATCGATCTGTGCCAAATGAAATGTGTGAAAATACAGTCTAGAAAGGTTGGAATTTGTTACTCAGTATCGCTTGCGATTTGATTGATCTTCTTATCTTTGCTACGTGCATCTACCCTTCCCGTCTTGCGATGGTACCACATACTTCAATCCTAATGTAATTGATTTGAAGCATAGAACTGAACTATAGAACATTATATAATATGTGTATGTATGTTTTTAAGTACGTCTTCATTTGTCTCTCCGAACCCCGAAAGCCTTCCTAGACGAACGTTGCCTATATAGGGTAATAAGTCTTACCAATCGTAAACAAACACCGGTTTTGACAAATTTTGTATCAATTTATAGTTTTCTCATCAGTCTAAATCGATCTGTGCCAATAGAAATGTGTGAAAGTGGAAACTAAACATGTTGGTATTTTTTATTCAGAATCTCTTGCGATTTTACCGATCTTCATATCCTATCAACGTACATCTATCACTGCCGTCTTGACATGGTAGCACGTACCACGATGTTAATACAAGATTTGAAACATAAAATTAAAGCTATACAACAGTAAATAATATGTGTATATTTGTTATTTTGTACGTCTTGAATTGTCTGTCCCTGCGCCGAATGCATTCCTTTACGAGCGTTTTCCATATAGGGAAATAAATCATACAAATCGTAAACAACACCTTATTTTAACAAATTTTCAATCAATTTATAGTTTTTTAAACTCTCCAAATCGATCTGTGCGAATAGAAATGTGTGAAAATGCAAAATATAAAGTTGGTATTTTTGGCTCAGTATCGCTTGCGACTTTAGCGATCTTCATATCCTTGTTACATGTAAGTACTCTTTCCATTTTTGCGATGGTACCACATACTTCGATCTTAATACTATAGATTTAAAGCATAGAATCAATGCTATACAACAGTATATAATAAGTGTATGTATCTTACTAAGTGCGTCTTCATTTGTTTGTCCGTGCGCCTAATGCCTTCCTTTAC
The DNA here is from genome assembly GCA_016617855.1 of Megalonaias nervosa. Taxonomy (NCBI): domain Eukaryota; kingdom Metazoa; phylum Mollusca; class Bivalvia; order Unionida; family Unionidae; genus Megalonaias; species Megalonaias nervosa. The sequence continues at coordinate 33,973 of JAECUM010014928.1, read as the reverse complement.
GAGCGTTCTTGATATAGTCAAATAAGTGATACGAATCGTAAACTACCACCGATGCTGACAAATTTGATATAAATTTATAGTTTTCTCATCAGTCCGAATCGATCTGTGTCGATTGAAATGTGGGAAAATGCAAAATAAAAAAGCTGGTATTTTTTTTTACCCTGTATCGCTTGAGACTTTACCAATCTTCATATCCTTGCTAAGTGCAACTACCCTTCCCGTTTTGCTATGGTACCACATACTTCGATGCTGATTTAATAGATCTGAGGCATAGAATTAATGCTATACAACAGTGTATAATATGTGTATGTATCTTATTAAGTGCCTCTTCACTTGTCTGTCCGTGCCCCTTATGCCTTCCTTTACGAGCGTTCTCGCTGTAGGTAAATATGATATACCAATCGTCAACAAACACCGACGTTGATTAATTTGATATCAATGGATATTTTCTCATCAGTCTAAAGCGATCAATGCCAAGAGAAATGTGTGAAATTGCAAACTAAAAAAGTTATTTTTTACCAAGTATTGCTTGCGACCTTACCATTGGCCTTTTGCGATGGTACCGCATACTTCCATGCTCATACTGTAGATCTGGAGCACAGAATTAATGCTATGCGACAGTAAATAATATGTGTATGTATCTTATTAAGTACGTCTTCATTTGTCTGTCCGTGCGACTAATGCCTTCCCATTCGAACGTTTTCTATATAGGTGAATAAGTGATACCAGTCGTAAACAACCACCGATTTTGACTAATTTGATATCAATGTATCTTTTTATCATCAGTCTAAATCGATCTGTGCCAATAGGGATGTGTGGAAATGCAAAATAAAACGGTTGGTATTTTTGACTCAGTATCGCATGCGACTTGACCGATCTTCATATCCTTGCTACGTGCAAATATCCTTTCCTTTTTCCGATGGTACCACTACTTCGATCCTAATACCATATATTTGAAGCATAAAATTAAAGCTATACAACAGTATATAGTAGGTGTATGTATATTATTAAGTGCATCTTCATTTGTCTGTCCGTGCGTCTAATGCCTTCCCATCTGATCGTTTTTCATATAGGCAAATGAACGATACCAATAGTAAGCAACCACCGATGTTGACAAATTTGATATCAATTTATAGTTTACTCATCAGTCAAAATCAATCTGTGCCAACGAAAATGTGTGAAAATACAAAATAAAAAAGTTGGTATTTTTTAGTCAGTTTCGCTTGCATCTTATCCGATCTTCATATCTTTGCGACGTGCCTCTACCCACCCATGCCGTTTTTCGATGGTAACACATACTTCGATGCTCGAACTATAAATTTGGAGGAGTGAATCAATTCTATACAACAATAAATAATATGTGATTCTATCTTATTAAGCACGTCTTCATTTGTCTGTCCGTGCGCTTAATGCCTTCCTTACGAACGTTTTCCGTATAGTCGAATAAGTCATACCAATCGGAAACAACCACCGATTTTGACAAATTTGATATCAGCTTATAGTTTTATCATCAGTCTTAATCGATCTGTGCCAACAGAAATGTGTGAAAATGCAAAGTAAAAAACTTGATATTTTTGACTCAGTATCGCGTGCGACTTTACGGATCTTGATATCCTTGCGACGTGTAACTATCCTTTCTGTTTTGCTATATTGCCAGTTACTTCGATGCTAATGCTAAAAACATGAAGCACAGAATTAAAGCTATACAACAATATGTGAATGTATCTTCATTTGTCTCTCCGTGCGCCTAATTCCTTCCCATGCGAACGTTTTCAATACAGGCAACAAAACAAAATATCATAGCTCTCGTAAACAACCGCCAATAATGACAAATTTGATATCAATGTATAGGTTTCTGATCGGTCTAAATCGATCTGTGCCAATAGAAATGTGTGAATATGCAAAATAAAAAAGTTCGTATTTTTGACTCTGTTTCTCGTACGATTTTACCGATCTTCATGTTTTCGCTACGTTCATCTATCATTGCTGTCTTGCGATGGTACCACGTACCTCGATCCTAATACTATAGATGTGAAGCATGTTATTATAGCTATACAACAGTATATAATATGTGTATGTATTTTATTAAGTACATCTTCATCTGTAACTGCGTGCGCCTAATGCCTTCCTTTACGAGCGTTTTCCATATAGATTAATAAGTTATACCAATCGTAAACAACCACGATGTTGACTAATTTGATATCAATGTATAGTTTTCTCTTCAGTCTAAATCGATCTGTTGCAACAGAAATGTGTGAAAATGCAGACTAAAATTTTGTTTTTACACAGTATCGCTTGCGACTTTACCGATCTTCATATCATTGTTATCTGCTTCTACCCACTATTTCCGTTTTGCGATTGTACCACATACTTCGGTGCTAATACTATAAATTTTTTGAAGCATAGATTTAAAGATATATAACTGTATATAATATGTGCATGTATCTTATTAAAGTACGTCTTCATTTATCTTCCGTGCGCCTAATGCCTTCCTATACTTACGTTTTCCATATTGGCGAATAAGTCATACCAATCTTAATCAAGCAGCTATTTTGATAAATGTGATATGAATTTATAGTTTTCTGATCAGTCTAAATCGATCTGTGCCAATATAAATGTGTTGAAATGCAAACTAAAAAATTGGTATTTTTTACTGAGTATCGCTTGCGACTTTACCGGTCTTCATATCTTTGCCGCTTGCATCTACCTTTCCCGTTTTGCGATGGTACCATATACTTTGATGCTAATACTGTAGATTTGAAGCATACAACAAAACTTATACAACAGTTTACAACATGTGTATGTATCTTATTAAGTACGTCTTCATTTGTCTGTCCGTACGCCTATAATGCCTTCCTATACGAGCGGTTTCTATATAGGCAAAGAAGTCATAGCAATCGTAAACAACCACCGATGCTGACAAATTTTATATCAGTTTATAGTTTTCTCATCAATCTAAATCGATATGTGCGAATAGAAATGTGTGAAAATGCAAACTAAAAAAGTTGATATTTTTTACTCAGTATCTCTTGTGATTTTACAGATCTTCATATCCTTGCTACGTACATCTACCATTGTAGTCTTACGTTGATACCACATCATCATCATCATCATTAATCCCTTAATCCAAGAGGTCGTTGGGGCACCACAGTTGACTTTGCAACCACTTCTCTCCATCTTTCCCTGTTCTCTACTGCCCTTTGGGAATCTCCAAATCCCATGCCTGTCCACTCCTTGATGTTGTCTACCCACCTCTTTTTCTGTCTGCCTCTTCTTCTGCACCCTCGCACTGTGCCTTGCAAGACTGTTTCTGCCAGTCCAGATGATACTGAGACATGACCGTACCACTTCAGTTTTAGCTTTTTTGCAGTGGTCAAGAGGTCTTCATGGGATCCGATGGCTCGTTGGATCCTGTTGTGGACTTCTTCTTTGGTTACATGGTCAATGTATGAGATGCCTAAGATCTTGCGGTAGCATCTCATTTCGAAGGTTTGAATCCTTCTTTGTAGATCTGATGTAAGCGTCCATGTTTCACAAGCATACATAAAGATAGATATGACAATCGAGCGCATCAGCCTTATTTTGGAACCAAAAGCAATGTTGGTATCTTTCCATATTGGTCTCAATCTTGTTATTGCTACTGTTGTCTGGGCAATCCTGCATAGTAGTTCTGGTTCGGAGCCCTTATCTGTGATAACTGATTCCAAGTACTTAAAGCTTTTGACTCTTTCCAGCTTCTGTCCACTGAGTTTTATTTATGTATTGATGCCACTGGTGTTGTTTGTCATCTGTTTGGTTTTTTCGGCGCGAATCTCCATACCGTATGCTGTGGAGGTTGTGTCGAGGCGCTCAATCAAGTCAACCTGTTCCTTTTCATCTGCCAAAACATCAATATCATCTGCGAAGCGAAGGTTGGTAATTGTTCTTCCTCCGATGCTCACAGTGCCTTAGTGGTCATGCAAGGAATCGTCCATGATCCTTTCCTGAAAAGGATCATGGTACCACATACTTCGATGCTAATGCAATAGAACTGAAGCATAGGATTAAGGCTATGCATCAGTATATAATATGTGTATGTACCTTATTAAGTACGTCTTCATTTGTCTGTCCGTGCGCCTAATGCCTTCGTTAACGAGCGTTTTCCATATAGGCGAATAAGTCACAGCAATCGTAAACAACCGCCGCCTTTGACAAATTTGATATGCATTTATAGGCTCCTCATCCGTCTAAATCGATCTGTGCCAACAGAAATGTGTGAAAATGCACACAAAAAAGTTGGTATTTAGGTGACTCAGTATCTCTTGCGAATTAACCGATTTTCATATTCTTGCTACGTGGATCTACCCTTGCCGTTTAGCGATGTACCACATACTTTGATGGTAATACTATAGATTTGAAGCATAGGATTAAAGCTATATAACAGTAAATAATATGTGCATGTACCTTATTAAGTGCGTCTTCATTTGTCTGTCCGTGCTTAAGCCCGTTTGAGTTCGGAATTTGACTACTTCTTTAGTATTGGCCTACTTACCAAATTAAAAATAAATAAATAAATAAATAAATAAACCGAATAACAAAATTAAAAAACCACGGATATGTTTTTGGAGTTCCATAAAGATTTGGAATAATAGTTCTCCTTTTATTCTATGTGAATTTAATAATGAAACAAATCCGGATAAATTTCAGTCTTAATTACAGTCCGGTACAGTTTCGGAAGTTTATTGATACTTTTCATCTTGGCAATTTGAATAGCAATATTCCATATTTTCTCAGTCTCCACAAGAGTCCGGGAAGTTTTGTAATTTTAGTACTACTTTTCGTCTAAGTCAGATGAATCTAATGATCAGGGATATTTTTCAGTTTCCGTTAAATTCTGGGACAAATTCACAACTTTAGCATTACTTTCAGACACACCCATTTTAGTGTTATTATGAGCCGGTTTCCTTGATTAAAACTTCATTTAAAATCATTACAACGATCCGAGTTTACCAACATCGCCAACATAATTTCAGATCTAGGTAATGCTTTATATATAAATCTCGGATACAAGAACTTAGTTATTATGCGATAGGTACCAAGTACACACGGCGTGCTAAAGTAAAACCCATAAAGGCCATAAACATCGACTATTTCAGCAATTGGTGTTATATTTCAGAATTGTATTCTGCATACCTCTAAATGACAATTATTCACTTTATTTGGATCCTCATACATCTATTTTCCTTTGGAATGTTATTATTTACACGCCGCAAGAAATACCTACGGCAAAATCAATGTTAAAGTGCGTAGACATTTTTAGACGAGAGCAACCTACACGTGTGATCCAGTACAATCCGGACTGAATGTCGCGCACACTGATGTCTGATTGAAAGCTGCGCATGTTGATAAACAAATTCGTATTTCCCTGTATTGTGACGATTAGACCAGACGTCGTGTTTATTAAGCGAGTTTTGTACCAGGCTACCATGTAAAAGTCGATAGCAATCGATAATTTTCGTCTGGAAGTTTCTTGATGACAGTTAAGGTGCAGAGCATTCAATAATCAGGATTGAATTGACCTTGGTTCAACAAAATTTGCATTAAATTTTAAAACAACAATTTATATATTTAATTTAAAACTCCCGACGGCTCTTCCATTGCCTGGCACACGGGGTAATTGTTCTCCCCTCCCCACAATGTCGCCACTGTCCTTGTGTCCACGAATGTGGTTTTCATCCTAAAACTTAATAGTATTTCACAACATAAGTGACTCGAATCTTTAAATACTTTGAATACCAGCATACCTACGGTAGCTATTGTAGCTCAAGGGATTGAAATTGTCTTTGCTATTGCAATATGAATAAGTTCCGGTGAACATGTGCTATTAAATCCGAATACAAGCAAACAGATGTTTGAAAAGAAAGTCTATAAAAATGACAAAGAAAGGTGTCGAAAATCATAATAAAAATCAAGAGAAAAACAATGTTACATTGTTTTCATAAACGTTCTCAGTAAAAAAAAAAAATTCGTGTGACGATTTACTCGATTCAGTCTCGAAAATTAGAGAAACGTGTTTAAGACATGTACGGTTAAAACGATATTTAGTATAAATGAGGTTAAAGATATTCGGATAAATGAAGTTTGGGTAAATATGTTTTATTTTTGTTTTACAAGAAAGGGAAATAAGATCAAATAAGATCAATCTATTGAACAAAAATATTAGCACAACTAAAGATGGAACTTAGCACATATGTTTCGCTTGTTTCAGTATAGTAGTATTATCAGAATCAATGCGTTCTCATTTTCTATATCAAACAAACCCGTTTTCAGAAAATCACTTTTGAAAGAATTTTCTAAGACCTTTCTTTGTTTCTCAGGCATGAAGCCACTTTTGACCAAAACCATACCACAATGATGACTCATGACCACTCCGGAACCTAAGTGGTTAGAGCGTCCGCCTCGGATGCGGGAGGTCGCGGGTTCGACTCCCAGCCGAGTCATATGAAAGACTTATAAAAATGGTACTAGTAGCCTGGTCTCAGGATAATGTGACCAGGTGGTTCATAGTGCTACATGTCTGAGGCACTATGCCCCAATGGTAGACATCACTATAAACTGCCACACTGCAGACATCGTAGCGATATGACTGAAACTGTTAAAACTGCTTTAAAAATCCAAACAAAACAAACACACACGGTGGCTCATAAGGCGATATGAGCTATTTTAGGTTCAGCACTAAGGAATGAACGAGGTCCATACAGCCAGCAATCTTGTTGCTGTATGACTCTCTTCTTAGACCACGGTATTAAAAGAAAAAAGAAAATAAAATTAAGGTTTAGAGACCTTATCAAATAAAAATAGTCATCACTATTTTTATTTATTTATTTAACAGAACCGAACTGAAACGAAAATAATGATCATAAATTAAAAAAATGCTACGAATCCAAAACATGCTTTCTTTGAAAACATTTTGTCCGGAATAATTGAATGAAGATGTTGTACATTTACAAATCTCAACGGGACCTTTACGGCTAAGGAAATGATATAAACACTATTCGTCCGATTGGAGCATTTTGTTTCTTTGATTTTTCAAGTAAGGTAGAAATTGAAACCTTCTTTGCTTCAGTTCTGGCCTTGAGGTTTCGTGGTATTCTCGCACCATATGGCGATGTAGTATGTAGACGAGTAAATTCCATTTGTAAAACGTCAAATATAATTTCAGTCTCTTGCCATCCATTTTACAAACATGCATCGTAATCACAAAATAAAAAGTGTGATCAAAATGATACGAGACCCGAATTTGAGACAAAAAGTGCGCATTAAAAAAAATGCGAGAGTAGAAGGTCCCAATGGAAAATAAAATTGCTAACGCTTTGTATAAATGATCTAGAGATTTACTTTGAACATCGTCGCTAGGATGTGTTAATTAAAGAATAACAGACAGAACGAGTCCTATTGAACAATAGGTATGGCTTGCATGCAATATAAGCAAAATGTTAGAAAGGTCTAGTCATCAATTTTGTCCTATTTATATCTTCATTATAAAAATCCGTTAAGGTTTCCTTGGACGGAACAATATTCCAGTCTAGTAATTTCTGAAATCAAAGGTCAAATCTTTTTGAGAGAAAACCAATAACATTGATGTCTCCAGAACAAAATTGTATTTAGAGAAAGGTTTTTGTGGCGTACACCACCCCAGCTCAGCAACTTGCGATGCCCCTATCCCCTCTGTTTTATGATGATAGTGATGTCACTCCTTTAAAAGCTTTCAGTTGCTTTTAATTCATGGCTCTTCTGTTTATTCTTCATTTGTTAGATACACTGCAATAGATTATTGTCCAACAGATTAGTTTCACTTATGAATACGTTCGACGTGGTTGGTTGTTCTAATGTCACTATTCCTAGAGAAAACTTTCCAAGTGGAATTGCCCATGAAAATAATGTACTTGAAAAAATTTCTGAAGAGCAGGAGTATTATGTAATTGGCAGTTCGGGGCACATTACATGACATCATATGATAAACAAGTTCATTTTTCTGTGACGTTATACCCATGCTCCCATGCCTGGTCTCGGTCCGAACACACATTTTCGGCCATCAGACCTCGACTACCGCCGGTGTTTACATCAATCGGAGTATGAGATTTGGTGGTTCTGTGAACACAACATGATAGCAAGTTTATTTTGATCAATGTCATGTGCCTGGACCAGCATCTCCCTTCCCAGTGAAACTCGTGCCTCGACTACCTCTGATGTCACTTTCACATCAATCCGAGATCAACCAGTAAAGGATCCGTATTGCCATATGCCAAAGTTGTAATACCATCTTCAATAATATTATAACAATACAAACCCACTTTGTCGAGCGAATATGTAAGCAGATTATGACAATTTGATCTGATCGTGTTCATTATAGGAAACAGTTTAAATCATCCTAAAGCCGCCATATAATGATCGTGCGTCAGAGACTTTTTGACGACATTATTTTATTCCCTAAGCGAGTTTTTTGACATCACCACCTGCTAATCTGACCGAGTAAATTTTACTCCGCAATCTGACAAATTCCGCCATGGGCAATGAGCTTGTCTCGTGTTTAAATTTTCCAATAACCTTCATGTCAGAATCATTGCGAAAACATTCCAAAACATTTCATGATCAGGTGCGAATCGTACCCTCGCAAATTATGCATCAACACAAGAACAAAATAAGGTTTTTAAAAATGTAAATTACATATCTGCCGGTGACAACGATCCTGCCCGCGATCCCGGTGTCCCTGGCCAGTGACCCTGGTCACAACGCAGCAGTTTTCAGCAGACCGAGCAATTCGCAGCGCGCTCGAAATCGATTTTGCCATGTTGTGTAAAAATCACCAGAACCTGTAAAATCGATTCTAGAATCTCTCGACGCTGTCCGGTCCACGATACAATTTGACCTCGGAATTATAATTTTCATTAACGCACACGATCTTGTACGCGAAACTGCAAGGCACATGTTTCTGATACGGGATCGTGCATGATCTGTCAGTGGTCTTGTCGTTTTCTTGAACAGGCAAAGGAGATATCAACGCCTCGAAATTGGCGCCCACCACAAAAGGAACTGTCATCTGCAGTCAAAAGTTTTCAAGGTTATTTTTTCAGTTTTTCATCACCATGACGCTGACACAATCGAGGCCATGATCAATTACTTTTTTTGAACTGTAAAACCTGTTAAACATTTTTATATAAAAAACCACCCCCACCCCACCCCCCACCCCAAAAAATAACATTTGGCATTGCTTCTTTTGACACTTGCCCATTTATGATCCTCACAAATTGTTCGATTACAGTCCTTGTCATCTTTATTAACATATAAGAGATCGATGTCATCACCCGGTGCACTGATGCCGGCTAACCTGAGCGGAAAAATGCTGCTGCAGCGCTATTTGATACCACACAAGTTGATACCGATGTTATTTATTTTTTCAAATTTAGGGATACCCTCTACCTGGACTGGAAATTGAATTCCTGTGAAATCGAGCGTGCTCTGATATGCTTTATAATGATTCATGATTTCTGGATTTCTCTCCGCAGGATATAGTGCTGATAACACTGCCCACATAAATCACTTGTTGTCGCTGCTTTGAACGTTAATACAACTTTGCTTGCTGAAACAGTAGGAAGTAGCGGAAACCAGGAACTTGCCTTGAGCGGATTATACTTGATCGTGTTCATCACTAATTCTGTCACACCCATCATTACCCAACCAGAACCGTTTCTCTGAAATTTCTCGATATCCTCATCATCTAATTTTTCGTAAAGCGAATTTACATCCACATCCATGGCATTAAAATGCGGCCGTTCCAGTGTCAAAAAGACCCGATTTCGTCTTCCACAAACTTACTAAAAACCACCTGTACAATCACGTTAAATTTAACGCTGCGATGTTCCTCCAACTGCGAGGCTAAAACTCTTCCTATATCCGCTTCCGATTTGGCAGCGATGTCTTCGATCGGAACGAGGTCTTCAAAGAACGTGTAAAAATTCCTGTCAAAGCCCGCAAAGGCCTGGAACCGTTGTCTGAACGCCATTGCTGAATAGTATTGTGTTTTTTAATTGCTTGTTTTTTAAATTAAATACATTTGATAGGTATAAAAATTAATCCAACAAAGCTTGATCGTCAAACCTTCCGGATACAGAATTGTTGCAAGAACCTGTCGAAGAGGATTTGTTAAAAGATATGGATGATTGTCCAGGCCGAAAAAAGGCACAAAACAACCAGTGGTTCGACGTATGTATTTTGGGCACATCGTAATAAGACGGTGCTCAATAAATACTGCTGCAGTGCTTGTTATGTGAAAACGAAAATACTCTCAAATTTTGGTCACGCTATTGCAGTTGATTTTAATATGGTCAAACACGCTAATTTGATGACTGTCTGCATCCTGCACCTGTTCTACCGAATATATCTTGGTAGGCTCGGTAATTGTAAACACGGGATCGTTTTCCTTTGTGTACACAGTGCACTGCATACAGAATTATTTAACTCAGCTAGCTTTTGGCATTTGTTCTGCTGGGGAGAGAGCGCACAAATCACCACCCGGTTGTAATTTAACATGTTATTCAACAGTACAATTCATTAGTAAATTGTGTTTTAGAGCGGCCGATAGGATCCACGATCAATAATGACAATCAGGCAGCAAACAATGATGTTTATGCTTCTTTTTCGTTTTTGAAAAAAAAATAATGATGTTTATTTTTTTATATAACTAATGTCCTACACAACATTTGTCTCATTAGTAGGGACAGGAGACTGCGCCTTAGGACGCCAGGAAGAGATGGACAAAACATCAACCACACAGGAGACATGATGATAAGATCTCTTAATATGAATGTACACAGCATCAGCAATTTAGAGGATGTAAGTTATCCAACACCGGATGCTAACGTCGCAAGGTGGTCCCACGTGGCGTGATTAGCCCAAACCAAATTATCACTGTCTGGGGGTGAGATGACGGGAAACATTGATATGGGCGGTAAGGTTTTATACCGGTTTCCGGTCAGACTCTCGTGTCCTCCCTGGCGGTTCGGCAGATCTTGAGGTGGCGTTAGCCGAAAAATACAGTAAAACTGGGGGGGAAATCTCTGGAAATATGTCGGTGGCGGGCACGTTATCGATCACAGAACATGTTTAATCGGATTTAGTCCAATCTTCGCCTGTTTTTGGAACAACCTCACAAAATCCGAGGCGGGCAGGAGTGTATAATGGGCTAAACAACAGGATCATGATCTTGTATCATTTTGGGACCAACAACAGGTCCATCTGGATTGATAGAAACGCTGCAGGAGCTTACACACCCATCACAATACAAACCACCGCTGAAGGTTTAAGGGTCAACAATAAAGATTATGCAACCATGCAACACGGGTATCACGCTCACGAAGCCGACTTTAATGTCCAACCAAGTGTTGTCGGGATTAACTACTACGTGGCCGCTGACTGCAACGGCTAATATGCAGGTGATTTGATATTCTCAGCTTATGTCACTGGGCAACACTAAACTATCGCTGACAGGCGGAACCATCGCTGGAAATGTTTCTCTGGCAGCAGGACAAGGCTCATGATCACCGATTACCCACCTGTATCAGACATCGAGGTGACCAAATTACAATACAAGTAAGCACGCTATGCTAAAAATAATAACGGATTGTGATTGTTCAACCAGATACTCGAAAGACTTTTAAAGAATCTGTCGATTTAGAGTCTGGTCAAGGTGTGCATAGTTTATTGCTAACAATAGGGGCTATATTTAGTATTTTGTCCAAATCTCTAAAAATCATACAGATATCTTTAATGATTTTTCTTTCGTTTTTTTGTGTGGGTTTAACGCCACTTTTCAACACATGAAAAGCTATACATGACAGACAGTATATTTGGTTCAGGAAGATCCCTGGCAAATCCCGGGAATAACCACCGAACCACGGGATGCCACTGGCAAACTTTTTTAAACAAAGTACTGAAATGAGCAAAAACCAACAAGTTTTGTAAAATTCAACAATCTTTTTCCTTACAATAAAAAGAGAAAATTTAAAAACATTTAGGCTATTGTGAATTAAATCCCAAATAGTCCAAAAGGTTCTATCACAAGTCCTAATGAATAATGTTTTAATTAAATTCCAGTGACATTCAAAATAAGATCAAATGCCGAAGGTGTTGATGTGCCTGTAGTCTCAAATGTACAAATGTACCAGTGGCTTGAAGTGTGATGATGTGCAAACAGTCTTTTGATGCATCAAAATAATACAAGATGCCCGTATCTAAATTCACTATAACATAAAATTAATGTTTTGTACAAGAATATTATTGAGCACTTTGTAATTCATGAGAATAACAGTTTGAATAAATAATTCCACCCAAATCAAAAACTGAACACAACAATAAGAATGATTATGCTGCAAAATGGTAAGGCAAGAATGGGTAATTTTTCAAGTAAACAAGATTATATACCCTTCTACTTGACCTAGGTCACAATTGCCGTTTTCTGGAAATGCTCTGTCAACTTAATGGAATTTTCTATTCAGGAAATTTCTAAGGTCAGAAACAAGACTATAAATATGTTCACCAATAATAATGATCTGAATATTTAATCCACAATCATAGGGACAATTTTAACAATATATTCTGCAGTTTACGAAACAGGTGTTACTAGTCAGGTACAACATGAACTTGATTGTGGACAAGGTCAAGTACGAGTGCAAAATATAATTGCACATAACATGTAATCATTATGTAATGCCAACAAATAATACAATATATATATATATATATATATATATATATATATATATATATATTTCCAAGCTTATTAAAATCAGATCTGAAATATGGCCTCCACAGTGTTAAATAGGTTAGCCAATTACATGTATCTTGCTCATTATTGAATTACACTAAGATATTGATGATAGAAACCCGGATTCCAAGTTTAACTGAAATTGAATCAGAATATGAACTCCACAGTGGCAGCAGTTAATTGCTGACAAATCGATGCCACGACATAACCAAAGCTTCCCTTCGACTTACTGCCAGGCGAGTTAATAAAACTTATGGATATCTTGACAATTTAAATAGGTTTACCAGGTTTACTTAAAATCTTTAGCGTGGTATCATGGGCAGCCAATCAATGGATCACCCAAACATATGCAAAGTCTTGACCATTAAAAACTACATTCTAGGTTTTATCAAAATCTTTTCAGAAATAAAGCTTCCACATTGATAAGTCAATTGAATCCAAGATCATCACGTTTATATGCATTATTTCCACTCAGTACTGTACTAATCCAATGACTGCATGATATAAGCTCTTATTCCAATTTAGCAAACTTTGACCAGAAATATGGCTACCAGAATGGTAATAAGCTGAGCCAATCAGATGTAAATTCATTTCATGAATTCAATATACTATTATGTTTAGATCTCACTCATTATGAAACTTGACTGTCATTTTCAAGATATATTTCAAGTTTTATTATAGTATTTACACACCCTTTTGTTTGTTTGTATCCCCCTACTGATTTAAAATAAAAAGGCATCAAGGATATAAAGAGTGGTAACAGAGTAATCCAGTCAGATACTAGATCACCTTATTAATATGCACAGATCTTATTCATATTCAAAGTCTTCTGAGACAGTGATAATGTAAATTTATATTCCAAGATTAATCAAAATTGGATCAAACATAGGACTTCCAGAGTGGTAACAAGCTAATGTTGACTTAAACCATGCACAATGGACACACTGCCATAACATAAATTCACCAGAACTTACAACCATGTAGAGTTGCAAACCCTTGAAGATGCAAATGCCACAAGAAAAGTTACTGCAGTATATAGCATCCCATTAACAAGACCTATATTACAGATTTCACTCAACAATAGTATTTTATACCCCTCTACTAAAAATTTAAATCTTAATTAAGAGGCACACTAAATGCTTTGAAAAAGCACAACACGTAAATTCACCATATGCCAAATTTGGACTTACTAAAATATCTTGAAAGAGGTTAAATTTTACAAAGAATGTCAAAATGGCACTATTAGTATTAACCAGACATCATATCCAGTTGTTTAGTAAAAAAGCTTGCTGACATGACCATCCATTCAATGGAGTAGTGATAATATTTTCAAAGTGGCCACAGTGGTGTCTATATATGACATCAGTTCGACACCATTTTCATTTTGGACCAACTATACATTTTAAGAAGTCTTCTGGTGACTATGTTTCATTTAGAAGGATAAGCAATAAAGAGATTTTCAAAATGGCCACTGTGGAAGCCATTATGGACATCAAATCAGCACTATTTTTATTACGGACCAACTAGACATCATAAGAAGTCTTTTGGTGCGAACCTCATAGTAATATTACTTTTCATTTAGGATGATTAGCAAAACAACATTTTCAAGATGAACACTGGCTGCCATTTTGGACATCAGACCTGCATCATTTTTATCGAGGACCAACTGGATATCATAAGAAGTCTCTCAGGAAAATCCATATTTTGAATGACCATCCATTCTGGAGGAGTGGTGGTTACAAGATCTTCAAGATGGCCACTTTGGTGCCATTATGGCCATCAGATCGATACCATTTTGACTTAGAACGGACAAGACATCTTAAGAACTCTTATGGTGAAAACCCCATGTCATTATTACTTTCTATTCAGGAGTAGTGATAACAGGATTTTCAAGATGGCCACCATAGCAGCCATGCATGACATCAAATTGAATCCATTCAAGAGGAGTTGCAAGAAGTAAATTTTCAAAATGACCATATTTGACATGATATCAGCACAATTTTTATTCAGGACCAACTAGATACCTTAAAATAATTTCTGGTAAAACCCCATGGCAATATTACATTTCATTCAGGTGCAGTAACAACAATAAGATTTTTAAATTGGCCACTGTGGTAGACATACTGAATGTTAGAGAGGCACCAGTGTGGTTTAGGACCAACTAGACATCACAAGAAGTCTTTTAATGAAAACTCTATCTTGATATGACCATCTATCTAGGAGGAGTAGCAATAACAATATTCTTTTGAAGATTACCACTCTGGTAGCCATACTGGCTATAAGGTCAGTTCCATTTTCATTTTGACCAACTAGACATCATAAGTGGCCTGCATATAAATGGTAATCAAAAACAACAAAGGGTAAAATCTTTTATGACAACTGACATAAAGGATTTAAAATTACTTTAGTTATTAGTAAGCTTTTAATTGCATTCAACATTCTTGCTCAGTAAGCACAGATATTTTCTAAGATATTTTGATTATTCATCACCAATCAAGTCAAATTACTAATTGTAATCAGACTTTTAGTTGACAATGGAACACCAGGTCTCTTTATATTGTGTTTGACAACACAAATACATAAAAACTTATTTTATAGTACATCATCTGAAACCTGCAATACATTAAAAATTATTTCTAGAATAACTTTTGCCATCTGAAAACAATGAGCATCCCAGCACAAAGAGAAAATAAAGTATTTTGTTCTTAGGTCTGATACATGTTGACATTGCCACGCAATACAGTTTTTTTTTTTAAACAGTGCATGATGTATGGGACTGTTGTAATATCAGTAGCAAAGACCGTTATGCAATCATTAAAGTATTGAGGTTTTGAAAGACAAGGAAATATGCTTTCATGCCTCTTTGTCCTCCACTTTGTGGCTACTTGGTCATTAAATAATAGGCTGAATATGATGGCCAAATAACTGCTGGGGATACTTAT
Organism: Megalonaias nervosa; assembly: GCA_016617855.1. NCBI lineage: Eukaryota > Metazoa > Mollusca > Bivalvia > Unionida > Unionidae > Megalonaias > Megalonaias nervosa. Next base: position 18,229 of record JAECUM010014928.1, on the reverse strand, counting down.
GGGCACCTCTTGTCAAATGACTGAGTTGGCAAGTAGTCCTTTCAGCTTGTTTGTTGGCCAAGTCCAGGAAATATAGCTGTTTGAGGACCTCTGATATGTATGTATGTATGTATGTTTGTATGTATGTATTATTCTGCATTCTGTGATTTCCAAATTTTATTTAATAATAATAACAATAATTATATGTATGTTGTATGTTTATATGTATGCATATTTGAAAGATATGTTATTGTTTGGTAGGTACACAAGCAATGTATGATTTTAAGAGATATGTAGATCAAATGCTAGTTTTAAAAATAATATGATCTGAGTTTCTCTACCACTGAAAATACTTAAATATTAAAATTATTATTATTATTATTATTATTATTATTATTATTATTAAATAAAGTTTGGAAATCACATAATATATCCTAAAAGTTTATTTTATAATCTCTTTATATTTAACATTCACAGCATCAACATTCCATAGAGGCTATATTTCAATTTGTTAATATCTGCTATTGGTTCAAATTACCATAGAATGAAAAGTACTAGGGGACAAATTGTTCAGGGACACAATGTCTGAGGACAAATTACTGAGTTGTTCAAGAAAACTACACATTGTTTAAAACAACTTGCCAAAAGGTGATGTCATGGATGTGACATTTATTTTCACTAAATAATCTGACATCACATCTTACCAACAGACAACCCATCAACAATACTGAGAATAGCCGACACATGCCAACAACTGCATCATATAAAAATAATTTACAAAGGCACCATGTTATTAACATAATGAATATATTTACCTTATATATATGTATAGATAAACTCCAATTAAATATTACAAACATAAATGAGCTAACAATGTTGCATCCATATCAAAAAGCTCTTTCATTCTAAGGAGTAGTTTTGATCACATGAAACATACATTATTGTGCTACAGTGATCTGCAGACAAATGTATCAGACTTTATTTGGTCTTTGAATGGCATATAAACACATGAAGATAATAATGTACTTAACAATGAGAGTTAAATACCCTGCATCTGGATGCAGAGAGGTAGACACAAAGCAAACATCTGAGTGACCTAGACTATTGAAGTATGTCACATCATTTAATTAGTACAAAATCTTATGACTTTTTTTGGCTGAAATGGTAAATTGCTAGAAATAGATGAAAGTACTAGGTTATTTCAATGAATCAGTGACTGAAGTTTAATGGGTAGAAGAAGAATTTCATGCTGCACTAAGTGGGCCTCTGAACATAAAAATGTGTGTTCTAACAACAAAATGATGTGAAAATGGTACTTGTACACTCAATATGAAGCTCTGAAAAGGATGAAATATTCAAATTATCTGAGCAAGATATAGTAGGAAATTATTAAAAGGGAAAAAATATGCAACCTGGCAACTCTTATCCATTATAAAAACAAGTACAAAAGATCTTAAGAATTTATTTAAACAAGACCTTGAATCATGATAAAAAGAAAAGGAAAATACTTTCTTGTTTTAATTATTTGGTAAAATCTAATTTTGTTATTTGTCAGACTTTTTTCTTACTAAAGCTACTAAAAGTCATATGTCTTCAGCTGCCATGGATGAAGGTCCTAAATTACCAAAGTCATTTGACTGGAAATGATGCTTAAAGGCACACCATCATATTTAGACGATTCAGTGCAAGACCATGCAATTAAAGTGCTTCGCTCACAGACTCGTAACAGCCAACATGTTTAATCTGAGTAGGAGTCGAACCATCAACCCAAGTATCACTAGTCTGGCACTCTAACCTCTCAGCCACTACCAAAGTAATAGGGGACATGTTAAAGCCTGTCTACATTAAGTGCAAAATGAGCTTATACTAGCATTTTTTTCTATTCTTTTTGAAAACCATAATACCAATTTGGAAACAAAAGGTAAAAACCTTAAATTTTAATATATTAGTTAGTCACGTAGCATTGTCCTCGTCCTTATAGTAACCCCTGGGAGGCCTTTGGTTTGTTTGCTTATGTTGGTGTTGTTTGCAGACAGGGTAACAAGATCGCATAGGTATACAAATCATTGTAAAGTTATATATCCATTTCTATTTTTGTTTTCATTACCCTGTTTATATATTCAACTAATTCACTGTACAGTTTTTTATCATTAATATTGTTAGTATATAATAAACATTTATCATTTACATTACCATATTTATTTATTATTTTATTCCTTATTATTTGTCTTTCTTGGTTTATTTTTAAACAGTGCAGTATCATATGGCTCTTTGAATCTATTTCTTTTCCACATATTCTACATTTGGGAATTTGTGTTGTTAAATGTCTTCTAAAAGTAGTTTCTCCCGTCAGCCATTTGTCGTGCAGGTATAGGAACAGCCTGCTTTGTATCGCTGCCGATCCTATACCTGCCAAGTTTTTTTGGTCTGCATATATGTCTTTTCTTAAGGTAATGTATTTTACTGTTCCAAATATAACTCAAGATTTTCCTTTCAATTGTTCCAATCATTGCCTCTGTTAGGTGAACAGAGTTCGTCACATGGTTTAATTGGCTGTATAGGTAGGTTTTAGCAACATGTGTTCGGTCTATCAAGTTTAATCTTGTATACTTCCAAGTTTCAATCTGATTATCAATCTTGTTCACTAACTCAGGAAAGTTTTTTTGAGTAGAGTTCTCTCCAAATATAATTCCTAATGCTTTTACATGTTTCTTGACCAAGTTTGGGGGAAGACCAGGGTGTTTTCCTCTCCAGTTGCCTATTAATAAAATTTCTGTTTTCTAGTGATTTATCGCTGATCCAGAAACTTTGCCAAATTTTAAGAATTCATCCTGTAAATGCTTGAATCAATATTCGTCTCTGGTAAAACAGGTGCTATTATCTGCATGAAATATAGTTTTGAAATCATATTTCAAATTTGATATTTTTATTCCTTGAATGTTAGTATTGCTATCAATATTTATGTTCAAGGATTCTATTGATATGACATAAAGCAGCATAGATAAGGGACAACCCTGCCTCACTGAGCGGTTAATCTTTATTTCACCTCTTAGGGCTCCATTTACTGTTACTCTTGAATATTATATTAGGCCCAAACCCACATTTGTTTAAAGCGGTATAAACGAAGTCATCTTCTATTCGATCAAAAGCCTTCTCTTGATCGAACAAGAACATGACTCCTTTTTCCCCTATACTTTTTAAAAAATCTATTATAGCTGAAATTGATAACGTATTATTTGTGATTTTCCTACCTATCCCCCCGCAGCTTTGGTTTATGTCTATCATTTTATTTAAAGTTTTCCTTATCCTGTTTGTTATTATTTTACTTAAAATTTTGTAATCCGTATTTAAAAGTGTGATTGGTCTCCAATTTTTTATGCCCTCCCTATCGCCCATCCCTTTGTATATTAATGTGATAATTCCCTCCCTTAGACTTTTCGGCATTTCCCCAGATAATAAAATGTTGTTATATATTAGTTCCAAAATATCTACTAGCTCTTTTTGAAATTTAATGTAAAATTCTGCTGTAATTCCGTCTGATCCTGGTGATTTTCCTTTTTTACGACTTTTGATCGCGTTATTTATTTCATTGACTGTGATAAACTTGTCACATTCTTCTCTTTCATTTAATGGTATTTCTTTATATGTTGTTTGTTTTAAGTAGTTGTCTATAATTTGTCCATCGATATGTTGTGAGTCATATATATATCAACGTAATAATTTCTAATCCCATCTAATATTTCTCTTTTATTTGTATATACTCTATTATTAAATTTAATTGTCTCAAGTTTCCTATTCTCTCCCTTCTTTATTTCTAATCTCTTATATAAGCCCCTCCCCTTCTTGTATAGATTATCATATTTCCCCGCCCTTAGTTTTACTCCTTGAGTTATTTCTTTTTCAATTAGTCCCCATTGTTTGGTTAGTTCGTCAGATGGTGAGTTGTTTTCAGCTAGGTTATCTATGTACATGCTTCTCACCCAGTTGTTATGCAATTTCTTGATCTTACTATAATATTTCGTAATTCCTTTTACTCCTTTTTTCAGTTGTTCCCAATCTTGTAGTATGTTTCCTATACTGGTTGTTTTAAATTTGCTCAGGTCATGGTTTTCTCGTATTCTTTGTCCCTTAGGTGAGCATTATTTAATTTCCACAAACCCTGTCCCCACTTACATCTGTTGGTTATTCTTATTTCTAATACTACTGATTTATGATCGGTGTGTGTGTGTGTGTGTGTGTGTGTGTGTGTGTGTGATTTAGTTTTTTTAACGTAGCTTTAACAATTTTTCAGTCATATTGCTACGATGTCTGCAGTGTGACAGTTTAAAGTGATGTCTAGCACTGGGGCATCATGCCGCAGACATGTAGCATGATGTCCCACTCAGTCACATTATCCTGACACCAGGCCGACCAGTCCTAACACTAACCTCTTAATGCTGAGAGCCTAGCGAGGCAGCTATTAGTACCACTAGGCCACCGGAGCTGCTGCATAGGAGATTGTGGGTTGTGTAGGTTGATTTAGAGAATTTTGACATTCTCTTGGTAGGTGGCCTAGTTTTACACATTTCTGGCAGGGTCTGTGAAATTGGCACCCTCTGTACCATGTTTTTATTCCACATCCTAGTGCGTAGAAAAACACCGGTATCTTCCTTGCGTCGATTTCTGACTGCGTGATTATTCTCACCCCTGTGCATATTGTGGGGAAGCCCCAGAATGTTGCCATATGTGATCTAATTGGTCTCACCCCAAATTTTGTCTCGATTTTGGCGACTAATTCTGAAAGTGGTATTTCAAGCGGCAGTCCAGAGAAATGTATTTCTGTTGTTTTTTGTCCCAACTTTTTTAATATGGGAGGAGGAGCATAAATTTTCACAGGCTTCCCATTAATTTAGAGGGCCTGAGTATTCTTGTATAGGGGCGTCTCTCCCTTGGCGGAAAGGAAATACAGGCCACTTCCCCTGTTTTGGAGGCCTTGGATGTTTTCTGTCTTGGTTCCTCTTGATATTAAATATTGGAGGATCTCGTCGGTCTTGGTCTTTCTGCTTCAGAGAAACTTGTCAGGTCGAGCACCTGACACCCCGGTGCTCTATAAGAACACAGGACTCTTCCTTGATCAGTTAATTTCATCTGTGTGGGGAAGTACACTCTTTATTTCCCTCCTTTAGGTTCGCTTCCTTGCGGTTCCATTTGAGCGTTAGAACTGTCCACAATAATATTATTGAAAGAAAGCAAAAATGAGCTTTACACAAAACAAAAAAATAGATCAAATACAGTCTCTACTAAATAGATAATTTACTAATATATACCCGTGCGATCTTGCTGTGCAATACAAAAAGAATGTAAATAATCCAGAAGAATGCATAACACTGAATCGGTGAACGAAACTCACATAACAAGCTTAATTCACAACGACTTTACTTGTCACACAGGAGTTTAAGAAAATAATAATATACTATACTTTAATATATTATTGACGAGTGTTCAATATTTTATCAGAACTCAGATTATATAATAAAACATTATGGTGTGCATAGAACTTATAATCATAACATAAATAAGTATTTTATAAATAATTGATCATAATATATCGACAATTAATTTTAAAATACCCCTTCGATTTTAAAGAATTAGTAAACTTATTTTTTTATATTAGTTTAACTTTCACTATTTAAGTTATTCTGTAAATGAAAATAATATAAAATTATTCTTAACTAATTGTAAACAGGGGACATAATTTACAAAAAAAAAATGCTTCATGAATGTCCTATAGAGTTTTAGAATTTAGACCTTTTGGATCTACCGTATTAAGGTGGTAAATCCAATAGGTTTCCTTTAGCAGACGTTCCATCTCAGAATCAGTTATAACAATAGGTTGAAAGGAGAAATCTTGCAAAGTATGGTATCTGTTGTTAAAATGTGCGGCGACATGAGATGAAAATGATTGATCGATATATTCCTTTATGTTTAATCTATGTTGGTTCATACATTTAGATATTTGTTGACTGGTTTGTCCAATATATTGGATGCCACATTTTTTGCATGTGATAAAATAAATGACTTTTGATGTTGCACAATTAGTATCACAATGCATATGAAATGTTTCTTTCGTATTATTACTATTGAAAAATTATTTTCATTAATAAAAGAACGGTGCGAAAATCTAGATCTATTACATTTAGTTGATGATTCCTTTTTATATAATGTTTTTTTCTAATTTAGAATTAATTAGGAAACCTTTAAGATTTTTAGTTCTTTTATAAGCAAGTGTGGGTTTGCTTTTGTGTAGCGATTTAACACTTGCATTACATGATAATTTTAATAAATCCCAATGCTTATTGGTAATCTTACCTATATTAGGCAAACTTGGATCATATTCAATAAACATTCTACGTGTTGGTGCTTTTTTATTTTAGCATATATATATATATATATATATATATATATATATATATATATATATATATATATATATATATATATATATATATTGTAGCATTTGGGGACTTAAGATTGTTTGATTTCATCTGACATTTTTAAAGTACAGTCATTAAAATAGTGTCTAATGTTCAAAGCACTAACACATGTTTTTATGTCACGACTTAATTCTAACAATATATTTTCCAACTCTGTGTTTGGCATACAGTGCTTTAATCAATACAATCAATTAAATAAATATTGATGTATCAGGCTATATTTATACAAGGACTTTTCTATTTGTACACTTGAAATTCACTGTTTACCTTTTATGTTGTTCTTCAATCGTCTGTAATATACAGTAGTGGTTTGAGGTTACTGTTTATTTGCTGTCGCCAAGACTCTTTCATCTTCTCATTGCCCAGCATATCCGTGACTGTTGACTTTGCGTTTTAAAAATGTTAAAATAGCTTTCCTCTTCATTACAAATTCTGCATATAGGTAGGGCAATAAATGCACTCAAACATGAATAACGGCGAGTATAATAGTTACCTATGTTGCCAAGGGCACTTGCCGCAAACAAACCATAAACACCAAAATTATTTGATGTAAATGCGCTACATGCAATTTCCCTGGTTTTTTCATTATTTGGATAACAAATGACAAAATAAACTTAAATCCTCCACGAAAAATTGTTGATATTGGGTGTAAAGGTAAATACTGTAACCCAGCGAAATTGTATGTGTATGCCAAAGACCATGAACTATTCCAATGAGTATTTTGAATTATGCAGCTTATACGAAATTCGCCGAATGCTCGAGTGACCATACTGCACTCTGACTTTGTGACAAGACTTAACAAATATGTTCATATTTTGTACCATAACGATTATTGGGTTTTTTCATGTTTCACTTAGTTTGTCAATTAAATATCATATATGTTAGGTTGTTTTTTTTATTACTATTTGCTTTATTTTTTAATTTCTTAAAAACAGAATACAGCTATTAGAGTGCAAGATCTTCACATCCCAACGTTCCACTTGGTGGTAGTGGGCTAGTGCTCAGTCCAGTTTCCTGTTTATAGACTATTTTAAAGATAAGTCAGAAAAGTTCTTATATCATTCCATTATTGACATTTTCTTGAAAGAGAATCATTTGAAATATTAAGGTTTAAAATAATACATTTTCAAGCGAGGTTAAATGAAATATATAATATAATATCGGAATCTTGAACTTAAATAATGTTTCAATCTTGCCGTCATCAAAGGAGGGGATTTGTTAGATTGGGGAAAGATTGAAATATTTATCTTTATTAGTCTGCCCATCTTTAGTTAATATTTTTCTTAGAATTCCGGAACTATGGATACAAAGTTAATATTCGCACATAATATGAGGAAAGCATGTGTTGGAATAGGAAACGGAAAAATTTGAAGCATATAATTTTGGTCATATGGACATTTTTGGGGGTATAGCAGTTGCATTGGTGTAAGCACTCCTCTCTCTCTCTCTCTCTCTCTCTCTCTCTCTTGATTTGATGCAACCAAAGGAAGCATAGATGTGAAAATGTGAGCTGGGGGTTGACTTTTGTATAATAATTTATTTTGTGGATGTGGGTGGGTGGGATAGGAAACGAGTATTTTACTTAGTTTGTAAGGTTCAAACATATTTTCAAAAAAATTAAAAACATTTTAGTTTTGAGGACTGGTGGTTCTGATTCATTCCAACGTCACAAAATTTAACGCTTTGTAAATAATACTAACACTTACAGTAATTATTCACAAAAAAATAGTATATACGAATTGTGTACGAGTAATTCCAGCTGAAAACCTATGTGTTAATATCGGGAAGTAAAGGTTTCATATAATAAAAAGACAGGCATAACTATTACACGAATGTTGAAACTAACTTGACTGAGACTAGTCATACAAGCTTAATACTAAGATAACTAAATGGTTTTCCTCACTACACCGTTTCCCTATATAACGCGATTCTTCACATATCGCTAGTACAATAAATATTCTAATAAAAAAGCTTACATTGATTACAATAATTTTTTTTAGCCTTGTTTGATTTTAAACTCTTTTTAAGAAAAACAGTTATAAATTACTTTCAAGTTATAGTGACCTTATTTTGTTTACAACATATGTCACTTAGAAAGTATTTACTTGTGCTATGTAACATTGCTTATAAGAGGATACACTTGTATTTGACCTGTCAATTACTGCACCTAGCTTAATCAGGCTGGATTTGTGTGGTTTAACTAAATATGTTTCATAGAGGATCTATAAATGATGAACCAAAATGGGTTTAAAATTAGCTACATTTGAAATACGATTGCAGATTTGCGTTTAGTTCATGGTACAACGGCAATATATACGATATCAATCTAAGTATTTAAAATGTGTAGTGTGGTTTTATATTCTTAAAATGAAATTCAATCTAATTCAAAATAGTACTCATTTAAATATCGTACAATATATATTTCAAATTGCCTCAAGCTTTATGTTCATGTTGACGAAATCTTTTGTATATCTCAGCAAATGAAAGCAATTTGGAAGTGTTACATGATAAAGCAAATCTGTATCATTAAAGTTCTTGAGACTGGTGTGGCAAACGTAGAAGAGAAATATGGAGTCAGTGCACGCTTAAATAAATGCACAAGTTAACATTCTTCCCTACAGAGAACGCCAACATTGTACCTGAATACGTTATGTCATATGACCTGTGCTAGGGAGCTAGGCTTAAGGGGGAGATTTCACAACCACTTGAGCAAGGCATACAAATCAAGTATGTCAATTATACCAAGATTTGTAGACCTGTATTTCAGTCACACTGAATATTGCAGAACGGTGTGTTAGGCTTAATTTGAGCTATCTTTACATCTCATTTGAGTTACCCTTCAAATTATAGTTGCTGAAAATATGTACCCATTGAAAATTTAAATTTATGTGAAATTCGTTGAAGCGTCAATACTTGTTTCAATTTCCAGTATCACATTTTTTTCTGGCAAAATTAAAGTAACAAGCGTCATGAATGTTTTGTTCATTAACACAAATCAGGCAAAACTCCGGTTTATGTGATTTTAGCAATGCTCCTAAAAGTATACCGTGGACGAAAACAACTTTTATGTAGCAATCGATTATTGTCAGTTGCCTTAAACTATACCATGTATACACTATCTCTCTATATACACTATTGACACTATCTCTCTTTACAAAGTTATATCATTTGTACATTGTTACATCTAAAAATAATCTGCACTTTGCTTCTAAAATTTTGATTTTAATTGTAATGAATTAGTGGGGGTTATTAATTAATTTAAGGAACACTTTTAATTCTTGTTCCGAATTTATCCCAAGAAAGAAAATACCATCAATGAATGTAACAGTAAAAAATGGCAGATTTTGGGTGTTTGTCAGTTACCTCTTTATCCCATTCAGTTACATAGAAGCTTGCATAAAATCTTGGAAACTACCTTATCGCATCTGTGGCGTTTATGAGAAATTTTAGAAGTAAAATCGTTCAAGATATATGTTGAGTAAATTTAATAGTGGATCCTGATATCATGCATTACCATTCTAGCGGCAGCCAGACCTTGACCATGATCAATGTGAGGACGAAGGCCGTCAATATCAGCTGTAAACAGAACACTTCTCTTAGGTGTTCCAAAAGTCTCTTTCTTAAGAACACCTTATGTATCTGTAAAACATAAATCCTGGTTTATAGCGAAACGGTTAAAAATAATTCTATTGGGCATTACGCTCAGTCGTAATTGAACAATATGAAATGATTGATATACCTAGCGGGACTTCCCATGTCCATTGGCATTGTACATTTTTGTATAAGTATGAATGTTCGGAATACGATAAAAATACTGATGGTATTGAGTTATTCGGAATCAAGTTGTCGAATTCTATTTTGTCCAAAAAGACACATTCATGTAATGTGACATGTTCACGTCTTACTTCCAAATATTCTCATGATCAATTAATCTTGAAAGAATCTGACAATATTATAAAATTAATTAATTGTTACTCCGGTTCCAACACATTCAATTCTCGATGATAACGACTGCTACCAAAGATTTTATTTTTGTTTATATACGTTTTGCAGAGATCGAATTTCTGATTTATTGCGATTTTATTTGTTTTTCGTTTCAAATGTCAAAAATGCAACTCCATAATCTTCTCGTAAGAACCTACTAACTCGACTTGGTTTCTTAATTTGGATTTATGATGCTGGGTACTTTGTGTTTGAGTTGCCAAAAAGGTGATATTAAATTTCAACGACAAATGCTTTATAAAGCCTGTTATATCCCCAATAAAATTATTTTTTATTTCCAGTACCAGTACAGAACTGAGACCTATTGAATGTAAGCATTTCAGAACTTACCATTTATAAGGAACTACCACGGACGTTCCAAGACCGGAAAGCAAATCCATAACAATACGCCTGTGCTGAGTGAATGTAGTACACATGGTACTAATTGTATGGAAAAATGAGAACCAGTCTGGAAATGGATGAAGAAATATAGAGTACATACGGGTCTTGCTGGCCAAGATTGGTTCATAATGAAAGGTATATTTAGTAAAAATAATCTTCTGTGAGCTTGTACAAGTTGTAACTTAAAAATATAGAGACATTGTTTTCTTGATGTAATTTCAGTCCTTTAACAGTCTTGAGTTTAGAACACTCAATACTGAATTACCACCTGATTCTTTGGTGCTGAATTGAAAGCACGCGTTTTCAAGTACATATAAGTCCAAAAATGCCACGGCTCATACCCGTTTCTCTGCACATAAGCTGTCACCAAGGATGTATCTATACTGATAAATATAGGTTTGAACATGAGCACTCAGAAATTTAAAGCTATTGAATTCACGGTGTTTTCATAAGCTTAATATGGGAATTGAATAGCACCGTGAGTCCTGTATAGCCGCAGTCCAACATTTTTGTTTGAATCCCAGTACGGAACTCGGAGTCTTTGAGCTGAGTGATTAAAGGAAAGTTTTGAATATGAAAGACCTTGCGTTTATCACTGGAAAGTTTCAAATAGTAATTTTGTCAGCTGAAAGAAGATTTTTGAAATGGGGAAACGCCAGTTTGGTCAAAGCAGTCCTAAGATTTGATATTCTGCAGGCATAGTCAGAGCCCCAGTACATTGTCTATCATTAATTTCCATGTCTACAATTACTCCTTGACCAAATGACGTCATGTGCAGTATGTTGGCACCAGGTAAAGATTCTAGCTCGACGCTCCCGATGTAGCATTTGTCTCGTCTAATGTGTGTTAAATTAAAAGTAACAATTATGACTGCCTCTTTACAATATTTAAGTCGAGACCTGACATCTTTTTTCTGTTGAGCATCTAAAATGTCTTGTTGTGTACTCAAATTCCAGTGGTTGGAGGGGTTAGTCCAGTGACAGGTCGTAAGCTGGTCAAAACGGGTACTCGCGCGTGTGCAGAGTCCGAGGGAATTTTGTCTGAAGTTGTGGACATTGCAGTAGTAGGTTTCGGTAATGTCATTGAAAGCAAGTACATACACTTGAGCTTTTGGAGACGAGTTTCTTCTCCTTCTTCTTATCTGTCTGGAAGAGTTCTAAAAAACTGCTTTTTACCTAGCAGGCCGTAACACGCAAAATGCAATGGGCTGTCTTTAGGAAATTCGGGAAAAAAAATTAAGTAAGTGCGATTGATGATGGAATGGTAGTGCAAGTGCGTTTGATACAACGTTTGTAGTTTTCTCATTTGTTTCAAATTTAATTGCGGAGGCAAGATATTTTAGTGTTACATCTAGAGTGTATATCTTTGCGAATATATTAGTATGGAGGGTCCTTGCTTCCAAACATGGATTTTCTAAAATGTGTTTGTGCTGTTTTGTTTACCCAATGTTGTGCTTTTAGTAAAACATCTGACACTCTATTGTAGAAATTTGGTGATAAATTACTAATTGCACCCAAAGCGTTAGATATAAAATTTTGATAATGTTTTCTCATGTTGGTTTGATACAAATTCGTCTAAATACTGGCCACTTTTCTCAGTTGCTGAATGTATGTAGGCATAAGGTTTGCAAGACAGAAAAGGAATCACGGAGGTAAAAGTTCATTGTCCGTCCTCAAAAGTTCCTTAATTATGAATGTCATAGATGAGAGTGTGAAGAACTAAACTGGCAAACTATGTCCTAGTTGCGTCCATTGTCACGTGTGATTTAGTAAAATTAACTAAAATATGCAATCATATATGGCAGTAATTTAGAATGCAATACCCGAATCAAAAACTTAAAGACTGTACCAAACTTGAAATATGAAAAATGCGAAAGCAAAGTTGGAAAAATACAAAACGCAACTTACGAGCAAGAAGGCCAATGTCTGAACAAAAGCTAATGAAGACTGTGATAAAGGACTTGTAAGTCACTCAGGAAATCAAAATTGTATACTATGATTCATTGCAATTTTGAATCCCGATCTTTCGCTCTGTGATATGTTCTTCAGAGGTCAGAGGTAAGTGTTGATAGGAAGAGAGATATATATGCAGGAAGATTAAGATGCAATTAAAATAAAGTCGCCATTTGGTGACATAGAAATCAAAATATGGGAACATATGTTATTTCAGTTATATTCTAGTTTGTTCGATCACTGCACATAAAGTGAAAACGTTATTAGTGGACGAATGAACTCCCTCAGTTTACAAATATTTCGAATGAATCTGGTTTCTTTGTTTGATACATTTTCACGAACTGAAAACCGGATGTCCTATGCTGTATGCTATACCCGCTTAAACATATCTGGATTACACAAATAACAAGAGAGAGAGAGAGAGAGAGAGAGAGAGAGATTTATGAGCTCATCCAAAAAAAATAAAACAAAAAAAAAAAACGCAACAGATTTTTTTGAGAGTTCATTTTCTTTTTCGTGGATTGTCCTTTTATGAATTTTGCTTGAAATACGCAACATTCTTACATGAGCATGTGTGGTAATTAAATGCACGAATAAAGGTTCAAATGTAATCATCATTAGTATTTGTACTTCAAGTTCTTTTCACCTGGATCTGTTTCTCTTAATCACCAACAGGTACAACCCATACTGAATAATAGCGGCTGATCGTTATCTTTGAAAACGCCAGTGGGTCACTGATGGGTTTAGTCTAAATTATAAGAGTATGAACTGCATATTCTTACAAACTTTGTTAATGATGATCTTATTGTTATTGTTTCTTTTATGGATAGGTGGCGGATGATTAGCACATGAACTTTTGTTATTTTATAGCTACCAATAATGTTGACAATAGTAATTGTAAGTTTGTGTGCGTGCCTTCAAACAAATGTTATCAGGCCACAAACTGATTTTTCGCTGTTCTATGTAGAGGCGTCAATGGCGGAAGTTTTGAGATTTAAGTGCAGCTGGCTGACCTTAAATACCGCTTTGAAAGTCAGTATGAAATGTCGGCAAACAGAGGATTGTCTGAACTTCTTTGATCTTTTGTTTCATCTGCATTGTCATTACAATTATAATATTGTCATTACAATTATAACATTATAACATTTACGAACAATACATAAATGGATACCACGCTGAAGTAATGTATAGTCCAACAGAAATGCAATAGTGCAGAAATCATTGCTGATATTCTACCATTGCAAACAACATGCATGATTATAGATTAGGCGGCTGAAACATGCGTAAAAAAAGATTGAGATATGCGAGATATATTTTCAAATATGAGATTCTTGTTTTATACGTGTTAAATAATTTAACATATGTTTAAAAGAATTTCACTTATTTGAAAAATACTTTCACATATATAACATAATAGATATAATTGTGAAACAGATTTTTTTCTGTGTAAAATAATTACATAATTTTCATATGTGTGTCAATGTGAGTAGGACCGAGTTGATACATTATGGACCACCAACAAATCCGCCCCAGCAGCACTACCATGATCAAAATATTTCTGACATCAGTCCCCTCCATCAGAGTATTAACATTCTTCATTAACTATGTACCATTGTCATGTGATCTTCAACCAGCTGTACTGGTACCACTGTCATGTGATCTTCAACCAGCTGTACTGGTACCATTGTCATGTGATCTTCAACCAGCAGTACTGGTACTATTGACATGTATCTTAAACCACTTGAAACGTTTCATAAAATCCTCAGACCCCTACTTGACTGTAAAGCGTGAATATTAGCAGGGGTGTGGTGGTGTGCGTCGGTGAAATTGTTTTATTGTTTCTTTGATTCTATGTTTTTCTGTTTGTTCTGTCGGTAATGTAAATAAATACTATAACTTTACAAGCAGTACATAAGTAGCCGCTACCTTAATTTAATGTATCTACAATGTAAATGACAGAAAAAAATATAATCCAATGTTTTAACACTGTGCGTCACAACAAGTACAAATTCATGTACTTTATTGCCACAAAGTTGGCGTCTATTACTCTGTGTATCCCACGTGAAGTTCAGGTTCAAGTTCCTTATTGGCAAACTAATCAGCACTGACCTCTCGCCATAACAGGACACATTTACAGTATGTGTACAACAAGACATGCATGCAGCAAAATTTACAAATTTCCAACAACTATTATTATCAATCTATATGTTTTGTATTATCGCTGGTCATGTTTCCATACCAATGTTTCTAATGTATTTAATAATCTTGTTCATGCATTTTGTCAGTAAGTTTTTAATTATTTTAATGTAGGAATAATATGGCAGTTATAGTTTAATAGCTTCATATATTTGCTAAAAAATATGGTAGCGATTTTTAGAGAATGAGATTCAAAATGTAATTAACTCATACAGTTATATATCCCGCGTTGACAGTGTCCCAACACTTATGGACACATTTTTAACGAAGACTGTATTCTTCTGTGAACTAAATTGACATGAAATATAAACGAAAGTCACTCTGTTACCCGAGCATAAGCGTGCCGTAATTAAACGTGAACTTACATTTTCAGATTTCGGAAATTATTGGGTAGATAAGTGAAAAATATCCAGGTCAAAACTTCCTGGTGAAAAGTAAATATAAGATAACAATCTTAAAATTAAATCCTATATCCTTTTGTGACAGAACTAGGAAGAGAAAAACATCTGAGTCATACCTCTTGATCATTATTACAGGCCACTGAGCCCTAGACTTGAGTTAGTGGGGAATTATGTGGTTTTCTTGCTTACACTTAAAAACACCTTCAGTCATATTGCTACTTTTAGCGTTGATATCAATACATAGTTATGGAAGTCAAAGTATAGTATAATAATTTAAAAATTCTTAACGTTTGATAATGGCAGGTGTTACGAACTATATGGTTGGGGTGGGGTGCTCCCAGTATTTTATTTAAACTATTATGGAAGTCCCACCCAGGGCTTATTTGGTTGGAAGTTAAATTTAGTGAAAGACAGATGCAAAGCTCCGAGCCCCCAGCTAGCAATGCCGACGGTTAGATGGTTAAATATATAATAAGGTTGAAATTCAATGAATAAAAATTTAATAACAATTCAATAATCAAATGACTCAAATTTCCAATTATAATACTTCCGCTCGACCCTTTAATGAGCCTATTGCATCATATGATTAGCAGTGTGAGACTGAGTTCCACCTGTCCTTGTATTCTACTCATCTGTTGCATCCTTTCTCTCTCTTATGTGTCCCAATTCCTTCACCTGTTCCTCCCCGACCTTTCTGCAAAATCCCTTCTCCTTCTGCTCTACTTCCTCCACACTCCTTCTCCTCCTCCTCCACTTTCTACCCCACGACCACACTTCTGTCGACTTCGACTGTCTAGGCTACAGTCTCAATTCTGTCTCCAACTCTTGAAGACTTGGGACACAATGGACCGAACGTTCTCTTTCCTCTAAAAGGTTTTCTGTGAAAACTCAAGGATGGTACAATTTTCTTCCTTAGCCCTCTCGTCTCACACTACACACAGCTTATCATCAGATAAGGGCTATTCAATTTTTTTCGGTCACGCATTCGTTCACATCGAGATACCCATGCGTTCTGGTATGGTAAAACAAACGTCATAATACTGCACGGTATAACTTACTTCTTATACATACATCAATACATTCCGTCACATCAGTTCATATTCCTAATCCCGTCATATTCAACAATATCACAGTAATCAGACGCACTTCTTTACCTTACAACTCATACTAAGCACGCAAATATTTAAACATCCATGCTCTGATATATGCATACGTCCACAGTATCTAATCTTACATACTTCAACCATGTTTCCAAATTCACAATTCAAGCATGTGTAAATTCTAACATAACGCATTAATAAATGCACTGGTTTACTGCGAAGTAACTAATAGCGAATTACAAAATTAATTCTGACTACTAGGTAAGAATCTATATAATTCTGGCTCTCATCTAATGATTCTCCACGTAAGACTCAAGACCATTTCTCAAATACGCGCGTGAAAGAAAAACACAACAAAGAGAATTCTACATACTAATCGATCCTAGTAATTAAGTGCACATACTACAAATAAATAAAATATGATGCCGTAATATTCTGCAAAATCGAGCAAATAACTTACTGACCTTTTCGAAACTTTGTCTTTCCTTTGAATCTACCTCTAAGTTCTGCCGCCATATTACGAGTGGCTTCTTTCTCGGAGTAAACCCTATTGATTCACAATCCTTCCAAGTGAATACGAAAGTACTCTTACGAATTCGGAAGGTATCATTCGGGTCTGAATTGTAATCACGCCTTCTGTCTCAGTTTCGATCGGGCATCGCTGTGGACCAAGCCAATCAAGCTTAGCGGACAATGTCCCTTTCGCTGTGTGTCACGTGGGGACGGAAAAGATCACGCCTCGTTCACCCGTGGACTTTCCTTTTGATCCTTGAACTAACCTTTAACATATAGATGTGATAACGGCAAGCCTTTGTTAAGTTACCCGACCTGTCGCCTTTGCCGACTCAAGTTTCCGGTCACGTGCTGGTCATGGTAACCTTGCGTAAGAATTCAACACTATCACCGCGGCAATCTTAAGAGATCCAACACAAGACCGTGTTAATATTCCCAAGACAGGTAGATTATAGCTTATACATTACTTTGCACCTTGGTGCTTAGCAAACTTGACAGCAGATCCCCCTTAAAATTTAACTGGGTGATAGCTAATGCATTTTGTTGCTCCTTGGTCTTTCGCCTAAAATATATGTTTTGAGCCTACTTATTTCACTTTGTGTACGTTCATCTTCTAAGGATTATAACAATTCATTGCCTACATTTTGTAAGTGACCATTTTGAATGCATGCCGTGGATGACTAGGTAATTTGGCGTGAGTTCGTACCAAGTAAAATAAAGAAGATAAAATAAACAATTAAAAACAATGACGTAAAAAGTAACAAAGTTCATTAGATCATTCTTGAACGTTTTTATCCATTAGGAAATGGTTGCTTGAAAAAAATGCTAATTTGTGACCTGGAGTCAAGCAGAGAACTATATTATCCTGTGACTGTGAGGATTTTACCAGTCGTGCTTTAACAGAAATACACTGAGTATCTATCGTACATTCTTAAATGTTAACTTAAATAGTCATTTATAAAATTATCAAGGATACCAGACGACGTCATTTATACACCCTATTTACGCTAACTCAAAACATGTAGACTATACCAGCAAACAATTATTCGAAGAAGTAAACAAGATATAAAATCATAGAACATATTAATGTTAATTTATTTGAGAAATTCGCTAGTAATGCACTAATTTAAATAAATCGAGACCGAATCAGGCAACTTGTTTGAATAGTGTTTACTGTAGACATGCATGTAGACTTCACTCAAAACATGCAGATTATTACTATTATATATATA